>JBBYHM010000010.1:6173851-6187554 GCA_038381775.1 Adansonia rubrostipa | reverse complement strand
CTTAAAATGGTTTTAGATTATGTTTGATTGATTAAAATGGAATAGAGCTATAATGGAGTTTGTTATTTTATAAGAATAGAAATAGTTGTATCCAATAGTTTAATTTAGTGAAATAAAACAGTATGAGATTCGAATTTCTTATGGTGAAAATAGCTATTTAGTGAGAGGATTCAAAATGACTATTTGATGAAATTTCGAAATAAGACTATAATAAATTATTCTGTGAAATAATAATTTTACAAATTAAATACTCGTATTACTGTAATACATTAAAATATGATTATAATAAAATTTTTATAATAATGTATCAAATATAGTATTATTCTTTTATATGTTTGTTTTTTTTTTTTTTACATGTCTGGCTGGTGGGTAAGTTTTGAATTGTCAATTTTTACAAGGTTTGTAACTTTGTACTTTATTTGAAGCAAAACTTTTTTAAATAATTTGCAAATAGGTAGAAAGAGAGAAAATATTAAGATTAAAAGGTATTTTTGTTAATGACTGTTTTGTAATTATTGTATATATGGTAATATTTTTATTCAATCAATTAAAAAGAAAGCTTATACACAATTAAACTTTTGAATAATAATTTAAAAATCAAGTGATTATTTATTTTTATTATAATTAATTAAGCATTTAAACCTTTATTCTTACAGATTAATTTTTCTAGTTAATGAAAAACAAAATTATTAGGCCATTAATGTTGAGCTGATTTCGGAAAAAATTAACAATTATTGTTTTCACCAATCCAAGGATTTAATTGATAAAAAATAAAAATTTAAATGATTGATTAATTATAATAAAATAATAAAACTCACTTAATATTTTAATTATAATTAAATATTATTTTATAAGCCTAAAATAATGAATAAAAAATTAAAAAAAAAAAGATTACGAATAAAAAGAGAGGAAACATATAGGTTAGGAATAGGATGACGGCCCCACACTTTGAACAAAAATCCGGAAGTGGGCTTTAGTCTTTAAGGGTGGGCTCCAGTTACAAGGGCGGACTTCAAATCAAATTTCAAATTTATTCGATTTCTTTTTCTCTTCTGTGTAAGATGGGTTTATAAATAAAACCAGCGTGATAACTTTAATTACGGGAGAAAATTTGAAATCAAATTGAAATTGTCAATGGAGTTTCAGTCTTCACTAAGGAAATTAACATAAAAATACTAATAATAATATTAAAAAAGTTATCTTCAATATAAAAATGAAATTTTTTTAAATTTTTAATTTATTTATTATATCCACGAAAACATATTTTATCTTTTTAAGTTAAATGATAAAACTTTTTAATTTCATAAATAATTTTATATATATATATAAATTAAAAAATTATCGTACATCGTACAGTCACTCTCTTTTGTAATTATTTTATTTACTTTTTATTATATAAATATATGTCACTTATATATTTATTTATTTATAAATTTTAATAATTTCACAAGCTTTGTATTAAATATATTAGTATAGAATAAACATATGCATAGATCAAACAACCGATCTAATCTAATTAGATTTAAATTTAAATTTATATTTTTATATTTTAAATTAATTCAACTTAAAAAATATTTTTATATTATATAATATATTTTTATTTATATTTAATTATAAAATATATAAAATAATTTTTAATAAAATAAATAATTATTTAAATTTAAATAAATAAATCGAATTTAACGATTTCGAATTTAAAATTTTTTAAAGAGCAATAGGACGCGCGTGATGTGCAGTATTATTGCCTCTTACGTGGCAGTTTAAGATCTAACAGTCGGGTCTCTGACACGTGTAAATCGTGGCCTTCGACGGAGCAATCGGTCATCGGCTTGGCTATTGGTTACGCTAACTAAATTAATTACCCAAAAAGATAAAACTAAATGATAAAGTTGTCCAGGTGGAAACGACAGTGTCGGAGGCAATCGATTGAATGCTAGCCGTTGAAAATCGTTCTCGAATATCTCGTGAACAACTTCTCGGAATCTGACGTTCGGCGTAGACCCGACCTTGCAGTTAATACAAAATTTTAAAGCTTTTCATCCAACTCATAGCTTGAAACAGAGTCGAAAAGTTTACCATAAAGTTAATGTATTTTTAATTAAATTAATTAATAGCTAAATACATATATATTTATTTGAAAATTTTTAATAGCATATTATAACATGTCAAGTAATGCTTCAATAGCGTTACTAGAATTATGATATTAAATCACATTAAAATTTATCATAATAACTATATTTAATATAATTTTAAAAAAATTAAAGTACTTGTTAACAATGACTTCAATCATTTAAAACTACCTTATTTACTTATCATTGCAAGTCTCTGTGAGCTAGCATTGATTCCATCTTTCTTTAAACCAAATGATAATGATCATATTAGAAATACTTGAATTTAGTTCAAATGTTAATTTCAATCGAAATGAAATCGAGTCAAATTATATTGAAAAGCACTTGAATTTAATTCAATTCAAATTCCCATTAATCAATTTTTAGGACAAAAACAAATTGGAAGTTATAGATAGATTCTTCTTCCATGTGGTATAAGTCTAAACATTTTCTCTTAAACTATATCAATAGTGAAGGTACACCACTATACTCATTAACGTTAATTAAAGTTGAGATGTTGATGAAATAAAAAAGCCAGAATAATGGGTCATATAATTACATGGATTTTATGATGGATTAATTGATTCAGTTGAATAAGTGTTTTTTTTTTTTTTGGGCTACAGCAGTTGCATAAGAGTTTTGATTTCACTGTTTGTGCGAATTATCTCGTAATCTTAACGTGATTTAATCATAAATTGCAAAAATTTTACTTACAATAAATAGATAATATTTTTATATAAAATTTAACAATTAATATATAAAAACGAATATTAATAAATAAGCATTTAACAGAGTTACGAACAATTCGTGTGGGGTAAGTAAGTGCATAGGTAAGAACCATGCAAAACAATTTCCTTAACAAAGCAGGGCATCCAGGGGCCCACAAGATCATTATCCACCCAGTCCAGATAATTCTGGGTCCCACACCAAACAATACGACAAAAAAAACACACACATAAAACTTGCATTAGCCCTCGCTCGGCTCATTAAGCCGTTAGCCGAGCCATCCCTCTAAAAACAAAACAGGGAAAGAAAACCTAAAGGGAATTAGAAATCGAGCCGCGCGGCGTATTGCCGGTTATATTAAAAAAAAAAGGGTACCGTACGACACGATGGCAGTTGGTAAGCGCTTAGTGTGCTCTCCCTGTCTCTCTTTCTCTCTCTTCAATTTCATACTCCTCTCAAAAGCTGTGCATTTCCAGTTTCTCTCTGCTCAACTTCTAGCCCTTTTTCTTTGTTTCTTATCCATTTTTCTCTTTGTTATTATTTTTTTAAATTCCAGTTCAGATCCGTTACAAAACCCAATTTTCTTAACCTGAAATCAAATATCCCCGACCAGGAAAACCACTTCCTCGTACTGTGTTTTCTTCGTTCTTTGAATCGTTTAGCATTTTTTTTTCTCGTGCTCTGCAGGTACCACAAGATATATATATATATTGTTTGGGTTACCTTCTTTTTATTCAATGCAAGATTCTTTTATGACATGATCTTTTTATGTTTGAATGGATCGTATACCAGAAATGCTTCTTAATTCTCACTTGGGTTTTAGCTGTTTTATATATTGAATTTGAGCAGAATATTGGAAGTGATAAAGGCTTATCTTTTTAATACCAATATTATGACCTTTTTCAGCTTTTCCTTGACCAAGTTCCCAGGAACAAAATGCAGCAATGAGAATTTTATCTCTTCTCTCTCTCTCTCTCTTTGCTTCTTCGATTAATGGGGTTTTTTAAAGTGTACCCAATTTTTTATTTCTTGCTCTAGAGCTAAATTTCTGATGCTTACCTTAAATAGTTACTCGGGTTTTCTTTGCTATCAAATTTTTTTTCTATAGTTGGGACTCCTTATCTTCCTTATATAGTTAAATTCTCTAAGCAACCAAACATAAATTTTCTTCATTGGCCAACCTTTCTTGGCTATTGATATGTATAATTCAGCTTTTAAAAAAGTTTTCTTTTTCATGGATTGGTGATTAATGTATGGCAGCTTTTGATTGTTTCAAATTCTTAGCACACAAGGGTTTTAAATTTTAATTCAGTTCTGCCTGTTTCTGGTGATATCAGCATGACTTAACAAGCAGAAAGCTTAATGAGAAATAGAACTTTCTTCACTTTTTTTTTCTTCTTTGAGAGGGGAAGGGGTTTATTTATTGAGATCAATTCAATTCTCGTGAATCAGTGATTGGTTTCTTCACAGCCAAATTCGCATTCACATCTTCCTCTAAATATTCGTGTCAGCGACAAATCTATCTCTTCTCTGGCTTGAAATAAATTGATCTTTATAAAATCTGGGATTCTCTTTGTACTTTGTGTTTTAACCATAAAATAAATAAAAAACTCGTCTCTTTTACAGGATCATTATCTTCTATTAGAAAAAGGCTAATAAACGTGAAAAACAGTTGGAGCTGATGGGTTTTTAATTATCAAAGTCTTTCAAGGATCTTGGCATTTGGATTAAGGGTGGCTGCTAAGTTAGCTTTAGTCTTGATAATTGAACCTTTTTTTTTTTTGGGGAGGGGAACGGGGGAAGCGAAAATGTTGGAGCATGAGCAGTGTTCTTCTCGGATTCTGTTGCCCTTCAAGGAAGAAAGTGGTGACGAAGAGCTTTCAGTTCTTCCGAGGCACACAAAAGTTATTGTCACAGGAAACAATAGAACAAAGTCCGTATTGGTTGGCTTGCAAGGCGTCGTCAAGAAGGCTGTGGGCCTTGGTGGTTGGCATTGGCTGGTATTTCCCTTTACCTCTCCATTATTATGGTTTTGTTTCCCTCTTTTAAATTCACTGTTTGATGCAAATTCTCCTTGGTTAATATCAATCGATGATTTTAGTGAGCTCTTGATATTGCCTGAAACCGCCTGAAAAGAGAATTAGATAGGGGCAAAATTTAGGAACATAATTCACCGAATTAAAACCCCCCCCCAAAAAAAAAGTGTTGGTCCTAAGTCATAATAAAAGTGAGAGCTGCTTTTCCTGTTTGTAAATTGATTCTTAACAGGTTATTCAATTTGTTTTGCACACTGATTTATATGTAGCTTTAACTTTTGGATTAGTTCTGTACCTCTTTTATTCCAACAGGATGGACCAGACATCAACATAGTTATTCATGATTTTTTTTTTCCTCCAATGAAAATTGTTTATGATTAGGTTGGTCTTTTTTCTTGATATAAACCTTTTGTAGCTAGATAGCACTTACTTTTGTCTCCTTTATTTTGCGGAAGAATCATATTTTTGTGACATTATTACTACGATTTTCAAGGTTTTGAAGAATGGGATTGAAGTTAAGCTGCAAAGGAATGCATTGAGTGTGCTGGAACATCCTACGGGGAACGAAGTAGATGATGACCATGATTTTGATAACTCAAGCAGTGGCTCGGATATTGGTGAGAAGGACCACGATTTCTTTGAGTCAAATAATTTCATGCCAGAAGGACGTTCTTAACTAAAATTTTTTCACGTTGCCTTTAACATTATGATTATGCCCTTCCTGTTTCTTTCGCTGTGGACAGCTAGTAGCATCGAGTTCCACAGACCCGCCAAACCAAGAGTCCGAAATACAAAACCATGGGTTCCATCTGCAGCCATCAAATCAACAAATCGTACTGGTTATAGAGATGTTCGATCCATTATTCATGCACCACAATCGGTTAGTATTTGCCGAATTTTGCATTGTGCATTGTGCATCTACGCCATTTTTTTTCTTTTGATTTTGAGCTTGATATGTTTAGTGCCCTGGTTATGGGGACCTTGACTGTTGCTACGTTGCCCGTAATTCTAAGTGCATTTTATCATGCGTTCCCAATTTTGAAGGTAAATTTGGCAAGACTTGACACCGACTCCTTGCGAAGATATTGCAGGCACTTCAAACTTGTAGGTCCTACTAACTCTCACCTTCGATGAGTTTTCTCCGAGGACCAAGATGAAATCATATCTATCTAATTCAAGGGATTCTTCTATTTTGTATTGTAGGGAGGCATCAATGCTTATTCACCGAGGGAACAAATGCTTAATACCGTGCAGCAGCATTTTGCGTCACAGGTCTAATTCTCTCTTAGAGACTCATGGGCACATGCATACAAATGATGTGCCATATTTATCCGCCTTTGCACGAATCTAACATTCTTTCTTCAATACAGCCACCACTAAATGAGGTACAGGTGATATCGGAATTCATCATCGCTGCTAAGAAACTGAAAACCGATGGCACACAGAGTGAGCAACTGTGAATATTTTCAACATTGTGTAATTACATGCACGTTTTAGCTCTAACAATAGATTAGAAAAAAGACTAATTGGGAAAAAAAAGTTGTCAATTGACCAACCGGATTTCTTTCCGGATTATAACCTTCTAATATAGGGGTTGTGCCCTTCGTTATTTTTCTAGTATATCTACTATACCCAATAGTATATATGTGTAACTCTCCCATTTCAGGAACTTGGAAACTTACTTGCTGTTGAAAATCTTTGATATGTTCTCTTTGGGGGTGGCATTAATTGATGAGATCTTTTAAAAATCAAAACATTGGTGAAAGAGAAATAAACCAGTTCCCCCCCACCCAATTATATGATGGTGCTGTTAGAAAGGCCAGGCTGGCATTTGGTGTCAGGGGGGTCTGTTCAACAGCTGGTGATGGGGACATATATTCCCAAGCTTGCCTCAAGTTTCAAATCATAGACTCCTGCTTCTCAATTATTTGCCGGTGATGAATGATGATGGTTAAAGTCAAGTGGATATGTGACCCTGACTGAACCCTTTAGCTCCCATTGTTCTTTTTGTCTCTGTGTGGGGGGGGGGGGTTGTCAAGGTTCATGGGTATGGCAGTGCTGCTAACTATTTTCCCGTCTTAGGCCTTCTTCACATGGTTCAAAGGTTTCATGCATTAATCACTGAGCTAAACACTTAAAAAAGAATTTGTTATATTAGCTGCTAATACTACAACAAAATCACGATATTAAGATTTTAAATTTGTTGAATTCTTGATATCCATTTTGTAGCGATTAAAAGTTTTTCATGATTTTCTTCTTGCAAAACTGAGCGATTGACTAATAAAAACAGGGCCTGTTTTGAAGATCATACTTCAGGGGGAAAAGGGAATAGGTTTGGAACGGTATAAAGAATTTTCTACCAATTGATGTTTTTGATAGCATTGGTGCCGTGTGTAGGTTGAGTTTACAGTTGACTACAAACCATTATGATCTGACAAGCGACACGTTATTCAATGCTCTTATTACGCCTAACATTCTCTGACCCGAAATTTAAGTTAGGCCGTTTCTCTTTCCACCACGGCGGGGGCGGTGTGTGTCATTTTCCATGTTTTTTGCTTCTAAATCTCTTGTAAAAGCAGATTTTGTCTTGGTGTTCGTTTATTATATATTGGAAGTAAAACTTTTTTAATTTTACAAATATAATTAAGAGATAGTGAAATTTTTTAAAATTATTTTTAAAATATATTTTAAGAGATATATTATTTTATTAATTTTATTTATACAATTTAAAAATTTTATTAAAAATAAATAAGATATTTTTTCTTTCGTTTCAATACTAAAATCATGGGTTAATCATAGATTTCGACTTGTCATCTATTTGATTAACGGTATTATGTGCATTTTGATGGATAAAATCAAATTTTGAGTAATTAATTTTAGGTACTAAATCAAGAATTTGACTATAAATAATTCGGATATTAAATGTATACTGCCTTGTATTTGATGAGAAATTAATCAGACATTGTTTCGTAGTTAAAGTAACAGTTGCGTTTGCAACACTTTAAGTCATCCATTCCTAAGTAACTGAGTGTAGATTGCTTTGGGTCCTAATTGAGTGTCAATTGTGAAGCCCGACCTTAATCCCACTCCCCCCCCTCCACCACCCGAAAAAAATAAATAAAGCCCAATTGCAAAACCCAAAAAGCTATTTGGGTTCGACTAAAAAAAATATCTATTCCAACATTATCGTTGATCTCAAGCAACCCGATTTCAAATATCATAATATTTGAATGAATTATCTTACGAACCTAATTAAGCATTTATATATATTTTTAATCAATATCGAAAAGTTTTAATTTAATCTTAAACTTTAGATTAAGCACAAATAATAGAGTTTGAAGTCCAATGTAAGAATCCAGTTTATTTTTTATTAAAGAAACAAGCTTAATTGAGCTTAATTAAGTAAGTTAAAGTAGTTCGATTTTTATCTACAAATAGGCTTGAGCTTTAAAACTAAAACTCAATCGAGTTTGAATTGAATTTTAAACTTCAAATTTGAGTTGAATTTGAACTTCTTATAACTTGAGTTCGACTTGATCATATCCCATAATTTGACCTTCTCATCTCACAAATGAAAAATAGCATGTGCTTACACTAAAAATTCAAATTTATTTAACACACACTTCTTAAAAAAGGATTAGAGGGATGATTAATTCACCAATATTTTTACACTTCCAAACAAAAAGACAAAAATAAAATCCAATTTACAAAAATACAAAAAAAAAACAAAAAGATTACAAAATTTTCATATTTATATTTGAAAATAATGGAAAAAAATCAAAAAAATAAATAACTTATATAACAATTTTTTAATTTTACTTATGAAATTAAATAATTTTTAATGCCAATGTCACTAATAATAATTTTTAAAATATTTCTTTTTAGGATGGTGCGTGGACTAATGCGGAGGTATTGGCACGTGGAGGCAATCCAAAAAATAACAATTCTAAGAAATTCTGCATTGGTGGAATTCAGTTTTAATGGAGACATGGAAAGTCTTCTTTTTCTTACTGAAATCCTTTTCCTACACGAAACAAGCCCATCCAATTGCATCCTCAAAATAAATAACTTAAATTTATTTTATTTTCATTATTGAATTTTCACTTGGTATTCATTTCCAAATCGAAGTTTCAACCAACAGGTAATTTCCTATCCTATTCAACTTTTTTTTTCTGTTGGAATTGGCTCGCTATTTATTGATTAGATTATGGTTTCTCTAGGGTTTTAGCAAAGCATAATTTGATTTTTTTTTTCTTATTAGCTCTAGAGTTGTTGAATTGTTGATAACTTTAAAGGGTTTGCTTTTTTTCCCTCGCAAAATGGTGAAATTTAGTTGTTTGATTATAGCTTTTGCATAGGATATTGTTTTTCTTTCTTTATGTAAAATTATTTTCTAGTTTCTACAGTAAGCTATTTCCATGCTTTGTTATTAGATAGAAGTCTGTTTTGAGTGCTAGTTGACGAAGGGCAACGGAAGGCAACTAATTCTTGACTGATTTCTTATTGAATTTGCCTGTTCTATTTGTTGTTATTGTTTCACCAGATAGGTTAATTAGAGTTTATCTCACAAAGTGTGCTTCGATTAGAAGTTTGAGATTAAGACAATCAACTGTGATTATTGGAGGAGTGCAAACTTGGAGTTGGGGTTTAGTCTTGCTCTTTAGTATATATTTTCACAGTTATCAGAATCTTGTTTGGTTTTCAGTTTACTTCATTGATCTACATGAATTTACATTGAAGTTTTGATATGGAATTATAACAGTTCTATTGAACCGGGTAGGGAGTAAAGGTTTTAAACTTGGGTCCTGTTTGACAATCAGTAACGGATATTGCTTTGCTTTTTCCATATATAGTTCTGCTACTACTTGTTTTTCAGAATATACAAATATTTGTAGTATGTGCTGCAAAGAGTAGAATGCCAGATAGCTTGGCTCTATTTTAGGGTATTAGTTGTGTTTTCTATCATTTGTTTGCTTGTGGATGGCAAGTGAATGCGAGAAGCCGGAAATAATTTTGTTACTTTCATTTGATTTTTACTTTTGCTTCACGAAATTTATGCTATTTTGCATATCAGTGCACAATCCCTAACTGCTTCTAGCTTTGCCTTTGTGTTTACAATATTACTGATGTTTTCATGTGGCATTTGCCATTTTTATGGTTGACTGGACGGAATAGTATGCTGTTTATATCTTGAAGTGTGATTTTAGTCTTTTTCTTAAAACAGATTTTCTCACCTTGTGATGTTTGGAATTCTAATGTACCAAGTACCAGTAGTGTTATATGTGCATAAGTAAACGTAATGGGGGGTTGCTGCTGTTGCTCTTCTAGAGGAGTTGAATTGAGTTGTGCACCAGCATATTATTATGTTAGTATAATTTCTTCCTCCATGAATTGTTTTTCTTTATTTTTTTGCTTTTAATATTTTTTTTTCAGCCCAATCTTCTCATCCTCGCATTTCATGGTGCAAGTGACTTCTTATGTTTTGAATTCGGTTTCAACCTACCTGAAGTTCGGTGTAGAGTACTGTGTATTTTATTAAGTGCCACACTGCAAATATAGGGTGGATGTATGATGTGACTAGAAAAACCAGTTAGGCTGGGCACTTCAGTTCACTTGAGAGGCTCAAGTGTCTTAATTTTGCGGAAATGCTGGGGTCGTTTTATTTATTTATTTTCCTTATGGTTATGAATGGATGTCTGGATGCAACCAATCATAAATGTTTCCAATCATTAATTCTCTAATCACCCTTATTAAGTTGCTTTTGAATCGTGATTTGATCCCCCTTACTAAGTTGCTCATGAATTGTCATTTCTGCCTGCCTCTACTTAACTCTAATTGAATAGGTCAGAGTAAAACTGGAGAACAACTTGAAACCAAAAAATGAAATGTTGGAATTTCTTGTTGACCTGTTCACTCTCATACTTATTATTTATTAGAAAATGGATTACTTAAATACTTTTTCAAAGGTAACCCATAAGAGGCAACTATATTGAACAAATTGTTTATCCTATTGAATGCATTTTCATTATCTTTGTTGAGTTGAACTTCTATTTTTAACAGAACCCAAGAGCCTCAGATGGGCATGTGCCTTTATCTTCTCACAGTGCTACTGCCTCTGCCATCTCCTCCGGGCTCCTGGTTGACACAAATCTGGAAGTATCAGTTCCTGATGCTTATCGACCTCCTCCTTCTCCAGTTCCATTTGACGCAGCTTTAGGACATCCTCAAACTCCTTCAGCGGCCCAAGGAATTCATAACAGTAAGAGTGACGAAGCAGGGCAAACAGCAAATATCGTTTCTAGTCAAGAAACAGTTGCTGCCAACGCTCAGGAGACTCCTATAAAATCTGATGATGCTAAAGAATTGGACTGCAACAAAGAAATTGGGTCATCAAAGGGGCTAGAAGTTGAACTTTCAAAACCAGTTGAACCAGTTGTGTCTACAAAGGTGGAGGAGGAGGATGTTTGCCCGACCTGTTTGGAAGGTATGTCTTCCTCTTGCAATTTATGCACTTTTCTCTGATTGCCAAAAATGCTGTTGCATTTTTCTGCCAGTTTGTGTTTCCACTTTCATGTGGAAAGGTTGTTGGTAGACCCCTTTTCTGTTCTTTCCTGCAGAGTACGATGCAGAAAATCCAAAAATTATCACAAAATGTGAGCATCATTTTCACCTTGCATGTATTCTTGAATGGATGGAAAGAAGTGAGACGTGTCCTGTGTGTGATAAGGTTTGTCTCGAAACTATTTTCATCCCCTATAAGTCAATAGGAATTATTGTATATAATCTAAGGAAATGACAAGAGGGTCCTAATCATCTTATGATGCAGGAAATGATATTCGACATACCCACTGATTAGTTTCCTGGCAGTGGACTCAGCTTTGGATGCTTGAAATTATGTTCATTGCAAAGGTTACAACTTACCAAACACATCAGAATTTCAGTTTTTACATTTTTCCCCTCATTCGTCATCATATTTTTAGCGGCTGCAGCAGATTTGTCAATAGTTTAGTTTTGGATTTTTTTTTTTCCTTCATTTCCCTTCATTTTAAAAGGGAGTAGTTGTGAACGTATTTTCTTTGTGCTTTCACCCATTGAAACTTTGAAAATGAATAGATGAAGAGAAAGGAGAAAGAAATACAACAAAAGTAAACAGAAACAAGTTTGATACCATTTTAAAGGTTCATACCTGATGGCCTATGCATTGCCCTAAATGTTGATACGAGCATGTCATTAGTTTCTACCTTCACCGATAAGCAAGTGCCTGAAGTTGCATAAAAGACACTATCATGCTGTTGTGCTGCCTTTTTTGTCCAGAAAACCTGCTTACATTCGTGCATGCTTCCATATATATATATATATATATATATATATATATGCGTGTGTGTGTGTGTGTATATATTTTCCATGAGTCTGGAAACTCAGACCTTGCGAACTGATGTTCATCTCCTTTCGTTGGTTTGCTTCTGAAAATGGCATTTTTTTACACTCATTTGCAGTTCATCTTTATGTGAAATTTGTTTGATGGTGGTGGATGTGCCAAATATCATGAGCTTGTGAACTCCTTCCCCTTAGAATGATGGGAAATTTTTATATTTCTGTGGAGATTTTTCCTTTTAATTTAAAGAGACATAAGGGATAAACTGAATAGGCATTTTGTATATAAACATGATTCATGCATATATATATATATATATATATATGTAATTAAGGTTATGATTTACGAATCAAAGTTTGATAATTACTTGTTTATATTTAATGATGCAGTTGGCGTTCACTGATTCCTTTTAGTGGCCTTGGGCAACAGGGTTGTGATTTAGTTTAACAATGCGGCTAGAAAAAACTTGAGTTTGAAAAAGTTTTGAAAAAAGTGTGTTTAAAAAGTATAGTAAAAAATATGGTTGAAGAAATTTTAAGTGTTTTGTATTGTTATAAGAAAGTGTTTGAAGAGTTGAAATATAAAAAAAGATATATTTAAACTAATAAAATTTAAAAATATGATAATAATAAAGTCATTTAATTTAAAAGTTAATTTTTAAATTTTAAAAGTTTTATTTTTTGAGCTTCTTGGTTTGAGTTGTCAAATCATAATTTTTTATTCGTTTAAAATTTTGTTTGTAATAAAAATTAGTTTTTGATTTCGAAAATTGTGTAAATAATAGTGCTAAATAAGATCTAAATTAATTAAAACAAGCTTTTAAATAAAAGGGAAAAATAAGAATTAAAAAAATGATAAAAGTTGTGGTTAATTTTAGAGGGACATCCACGTGTCTCAAGCCTTAATATTCATTTAAATAAAATTTCTAAGTTGTGGAGTTTTTAACCGAAGTGAAAACGATTTAATAAGAATTACTAATATCTGAAAAACCAAAATTGGCATTTATAATCTACTATCATTTTTGAGTATTTTCATCCAACTATTAAAGGAATAATTTCAGAAATAGATTGATAATTATTATAAAAAAGTAAAACTAAAAAAATAATTATAAAAAAAAATAGTAAAATATAAGGAGTATTTTTTCAATTTATAAGGTTATTTTCGTCCAACTACTTAAGAAAGAATTTCAGAAAAAGAAACAGATTGATAATTATTATAAAAAATAAAATTAAAAAAATAATTTCAAAAAAAAAGTAAAATTTTAAAAAATAAATTGATAATTAGTCCTAATGTATTTCTCACTGGAAAATACCAGAAAAAGAAATAGATTGATAATTATTATTTTTAAATAATTTAAAAAAATAGTAAAATTTTAAAAAAATAAATTGATAATTATTAAAAAAAGAGTAAAATTAAAAAAATAATTCAAAACAAGAAATAGTAATTATTAAAATTATT
>JBBYHM010000010.1:6120303-6159062 GCA_038381775.1 Adansonia rubrostipa | reverse complement strand
TGGGTGGTACCCTTCCCCCCCCCCCCCCCCCCAAAAAAAAAGTTTAGAGGCTGAAGCCAGCCTTAATGTTCATCATTAATGTTTTAAACAAAGTAATCGGTAGTACATAGATAGATATATTATTTGTATTTTAATATTGATATATTTTAATGTATTATTTTAAATTTATTAAAATTTAAATATTTTTAATTTATATACTAAAATTATTTATAAATATAAAATAAATAAGATTAAATAAATTTTATATTAAATATTTATCAATTATATATAATGTTTTAAAAAAAACTTCATCACATATAAAAAAATCAATATTAGTCAAGTTTTAAGGCTGAAATTTTCTAATGATTATTAAATTTATAAATAATTATATCTAATATTAATCAAAGTTATGAGTAATTATGTATAATATTCATCAGATTTAAGGTCAATATCAGTTTAACTTTTTTTTATAAATTTATGTTATATACCGATCGATGGAGATATTTTCGATCGGTACGACCAAAACAGGTAATTTTTTATCGATACATCCAGTGCAAACCAAAATCAAAATCGAAACGAAACTAACTATTACTAGTACTCCTATGTGAAGAAACTGATACGTACACTATTTATAGTAATATTATTATATTAAATATTTTTTATGATTTTTAATGTATTAAGTAAAGATATTACCACCGTGTATGTGTGTGTATGTATATATATATATATAATCATAAGATACTTGTTAATAAAATTCATCTTCTGGAACGTCGAGTAGTGCAATTTTCTTCCTATTTGAAGATGCCATTTCTAAGATCAAAATGCTTGAGCAGCAGTCAACATTAAAATGCTGCTAATTTCTGCGCTCAATTTTCTCATGTCGCTTTGAAAAAAGGGAAAAAAATCTATAGATAATAGTACTATAAGGGGAAAATTGCACGAAAATAATGTGGGAAAATAAGTAAGCTACTTTTTTTTTACTGGATTTTTGGCAACTTATGAATGATCTTCGTATAAATTATGCAGAAACTAATGGTCCAAAGTCTATTGCCATTACTAGACAATTATAATATAAAACTCCATCATGGAACAAAGGCTGGCCGGTTCAGAATATGTATAGAATGCGGCTATGTTGAGCATAAATAAAGGACAAATCATTGTGAACCAAAGGCTAATTTCATTATTTCTTCAAATAGGGTCAACTTTAGTAACTGAAGAGCAGTCTTTGTAAACCAAATCTTCTTCTAATTAGTAAGAAAATTAATGAAAGGAAGAACAAAATACAAATGGCATAGATGTTAAGAATTTCAATTTCGTCTATGTAAACTAAGTCTGTCGTTAGATTGAATTGAGTCCAAAACGTTCAAAAATTTTTCTCAAGACATGATTAAGTCCAAAAACATATGATTAATTGTCGATTATATTAAATTTAAATAAAAAATTATTATTATTAACTAATAATTCGAGTCGAGTAATTAATAACTGAATATATGAGCCAACTACATTTAATCACGTATTCATAAAAAGTTATTTTTTATTAAAGAGAGTACTTAAATAGAACTATTTATTGGATATAATTCATTTAAAGATACAATAAAAGATATATCCAAACACTTGAATAATTATAAAAGAGAGAATTTAGAGCAAAGAAGATCCGTATCTCTTAAATAATAATACAACAAAGAGTTTAAAATCTATAATTCATCAACGTATTCTAGTCCTCATCAAGAAAAAAAAGGAAAAAAGACAAGCATATTTGCAAAGTCTCGCAGCTAAGCTAACGAATAGATCTTTTATTATTCTGCTTCGTTCAATGTCAGTAATCATACCTACACCAAAATGCTGCAAATCCTTCGAAAGGGAATCCAATAATTGTACCCAAGAACCCAACAAAAAAATAAACTTTAAAGTTGGAATCAAATAATTCCGCTCCAAAAATAATTTAGGAGATTAGCCGGCTAAAATTTAATAGAAAACTAGTTTATGTACTAAACAGCATTGATCCTAACCTAACAGGGTTGGTTATTCTCTTAAAAAGACGGTTTTGAATTACGTTTACAGTAAATATTAGATACAAATATATGAAATAAAAATGATATATAATATGCATTAAAGATCACAAATTAAAACAAATATAATCCAAGTAAGAAATTCAATAAAAAAGAAGCATTATAAGCACTTAGTTTAATTTCAGAGAGAAATACTAAACCATGGAAGCCGAGTCAATTTAATTTCAAGGGAAATTACTAAAGCATTGAAGCCAATACCTCAACTTTGCTATTATTAAGTTTTAACCTTCCAATTAAGGAAAAAGGAATTCCAGACTTTATCAATGCGCAGTCTTTTTTGTTAGCAGCGTTTGATGACTTCTTTTTTTTTTTTTTTTTAATGATAGAGGATAATTGAATTAAAATATATATATATATATTTGTTTCAAAGATTCTTGCGGGGGGTCAAAAACTTTCCGATATCATTTCAAGAAAAAAAAAAAAAAAAGACAAAACCGGTGGAAGACCTTAATTCACTTTCAATGGCTAACATTATTTTATTACAAGAATAAAAGATGTTTGAATTCTGTAAACATGTTTGCGTTAAAGAAATTGTCGACACTTGACGGTGTCAAACACTAGTAGAAGAAACACATGTACTATAAAAAAAGTAATAAAAAAAATTAATGCGCCCAAGGTAGACTAAAATAGCACATTATCAATATTCTGTATAATATTGTTTCAATGTTTCCCTATTTTCATTGGGTACAAAGGTAATTTTCCGCTTGTCGTACGTAATCGTGCAAAACAAAGGTAACGGAATCTTTAGATATGGACAGATACATAGGCTCTTGGGAAGGGGGGGGGGGGGGCGAGGAATGGGGAATTGCCCCACTAAAACTCTTAAAATTTATTAAATTAATTTTGAATAAAAATATTAATTTTAACCTCATAAAATTAAAAATTTTAAGGAAATAATAGTTTTGCCACACTAAATTGAAAATTTTAATGAAAATAACAGTTTTGACCCCACAAAATTCAAAGCTTTGATGAAAATATCAGTTTCGCTCTATTTAAATAAATTTATCAAAAATTCAAAAATTTGTTTGAGTGAATCATCTTAGCCTTTCTTTATTGCATAAAAAAATACGAAAAATATTAAGATTAAAAAGTACCCAATCGTTTAAGTAATTTCACTTCCATTAACATAAATTCCTAAAATCATTTTTATACGTTCTTTCAAAGAGTGTCTAATTTCAATTTGGGTTAAGTGAGTACAGAGATGTTCATAAGTCGAGTTTGGTTTAAGTATAGCATTAATATTATTCATGCTTGTCTAAACTCGACTCGACTTGAAATATAGATTTTAAATTTTACTTAAGCTTGTTCATATTTATAAATGGATAGTCCAAACCTGTTTAAAGCAGCCCACATTATAGATTTTTCAATTTAATTTTTATAAAAAATATTTTTTAAAATAAAATCTTTAGCAATTTAATGATTTCTTTTATTAATTTTAAAATATAATTAACTTAACATGTTTTTTTAATGTTTGTGTTATAATATTATATATTTATTCTTTATAAGATAAAATTATATAATGTATATAAATGCAAATACAAATACAAAACTAATATATTATATAATTAAAAACGAGCAAACTGGGCTAGGCTCGAGCCTTGACTATTGAAGTCAAAGCCCAAGCCATTTTTTTAAGCTTAATATTTTTTGCTCAAACTCTTGGATAAGCTTTTGAGTTTGAACAGATAACTCGACCCATAAACACCTCTAACCGAGCATATCTCATTATCAACATTTTTAATTGTACATTAGAATAGTGATGAAATAATTTGAAAATTTTGGAAGACAAAAATGAAGTTGGTGTGTAAATGATCGTAGCAATTATCTAATATGTTTTGTTAATATTCGACCACATCCTTTTGGAAATTTTAATTATTTGTCTCCATCTAAGTTATAGCAATTTGATTAATCAGTGTTTATAAATGTAAGTTAAAAATTTGTAGTTATTATTTTTTAAAAAATATTTTTATATTATTTTAAATAAATTCAAAAACATAATATATTGATTTTATTTTTTTTCTTAAATTATCACTTTAAACAATGTTATTAATTAATGATTAATATTTTTATATTATGACTTAAACAAATTTTTCTATTTATGTTAATGAAAAACTTTATACCTAACTCACGTTTTTAGAAGAGACATGACAAAGAGGAAAACAAAACAAATTAAGGAGTGCCAATTTCGAATAATCCAAAACATGGGATCTTCACATAAAATAAAATAAAAAACTCAATTGCGCAAAGAATGGGGATAAAAATTGAAGGGAGTAACTAATCCAGTGCATCCGTTATCCCGATAATTACAAAACAACTCCACTTCCCGATCATGAGATTGACTGAAAAAAATGAACGTTGCGTCATCAAAGTCAAATCTGCCGTTCACAATCCTACGTCAGAAACGTGTTCTTAAACATCAGCTTTCCCACGGGAAAACTTCCCACTTTTTTTTAAAAGTAATTTAATTTCCAAGTACTATTAGCTAAATTAAACGCGCAAAGACAGCACTCTATGATTTCGCTTACTCGAAAACAAGAAGGAAATTTTTAAAAAATTCGTGTCTTGCTCTCTCTAATGAGTGTTCTTCCCCCCCCCCCCCCTCTTTCTCTCTCTCTCTTTCATTCATTTTAGAGCCTATTGAGCTTTCTGTTTGCCGTCTCTCTGGAAACTGACACTTCTTTCGAGGGGGGCCATACTTACACCTTCACTGTAAGTAACGTTTTGTTTTTTTCCCTTTATTTTCGGTTTTTAAATTTTTTTTTTGGGTATTTTGAGCTGAAAATTTTGGATTAATGTTTTCGACATTTGGTTTGTTTATTCTATTCAAGTTTTTAGCTTAATGAAGTGTTGGTTGCTCTGCTTTTGTAGTGTAGTATGAGCTTTCTTTCTTCATTTTCAGCTAGTTTTTTTAATTATTTTTAACTTATGGGTTTTTAAATTATGGTGAATTTCGGATTTTTTAATTTGAGTTTTTCTTTGTGTAACTTGTCCGATTTTGAGTTCTTGGCTTTTTTGTTAATCGTCGTAAATTCACGTGCTCTTTTAGATGGATATATGAATTGTTTGATTTTGTAGATCCAGGTTAAAAAAAAAAAAAAACTGTGTTTTGGGTTCCTGAGACTGAGCTTACACGTCAGTTTGTGTGGAAAAATGGGTACCCAAATCTTGGACCTGTTTTGGTAATAAATTGAGTATCAAGGGCCCTTTTTTTGTTCGTGCAAGTAGTTCAATAGCTGCTCTAATTTTAGCTGTAAAATTGAGCTGGAATGCTCTATAGATTAATTAGAAGTAGTTTTGGACTCAATGGTTTAGCTAGAATGTGTCTTCTGGATGTGGACCAGTGATTAATTAAGCAATAGATTCAAAGTTATGACTTTTAGATGTGAAATATGTAGTGTATTTTGTATGGCTGCTTTATTGAGGGGAAGTTAATGCCGGGAAATTTTTTAACATTCTATCAGGATATTTGTGGTCTGACCGGATTCTGTACTTATGCTGCCCCTTTGCTTATGAGGGGTCCTATCTTCGAAGCTGTATATTTGGTATAATTCTTATTTATGTTTTTCCTTTTGGGACATCCTTTACTAGAGGCTCATGATGAAGCTTTTATACAGGATCTTACCGGCTGCTAATGTATCTTTAGGGAATGGAACACACTTTAATTGGCATACCTAGGGTTATGTCCTGTTCTTTGTGCTTATGTTAAGGAATGAACAAGTTGTCGACTTGGTTCAAATTTTGCCAGCGTGTTATTGGCAAGTATGATAACGGATGTTAAAGTAAGCGTCAACTATAAACAAGAAGGGATCTTATAGTCTGAAACTTATCCTGTATTAGATAATATGCCTATTTTGTGGGGAAAGTCTTCATCCAAAGAAGACAAAAAGAAAGCAAGCAAGGAAAGTTTCATTGATGCTATAAACCGTAAGCTTAAGATCACATCTGATCAAAAATCCACCAGCAGATCTGGGGATTCTCGAAGATGTCGTAGCGATAATGTTTTAGAAAAGGGGTCTTTGTCTCGGGTCCTGTCAAGATCACCATCACCCTCCACACATTTATCACGCTGTCAAAGTTTTGCAGAATGGCCTCATGCTCAACCACTTCCACTTCCCGGGGTGCATCAGGCTAGTGTTGCGCACACTAATTCTGGAATTAATACATCAGCAAGACCTGGATTTGACAGAGGTTCAAGGCAATCATTGTTTTTACCCTTGCCAAAACCTGGACAAGTCTGTAACAAATTGAATCCTGTAGATGCCGAGGGAGATATTGCTACTGCTTCCATTTTTAGTGATAGCTTCAGTGATAGTGATGACCCATCTGATTCTCGTCTGCTTAGCCCCCTGACTTCTGATTACGAAAATGGACAGAGAACTGCTGCAAACAGTCCTTCTGGGTGAGTTTAACTAATGTCATTTAAACATAGTGTTTCTGAACTGTCCCTCTAACTACTTGTATGCCATGCATGATTGATTATAATTTTTAATTTTTAATGAAGCATAAAGCACATGGATCAGTTGCCTGTTGTCAATCAGAAGAACTCAAAAGAGATACTGAAGACAGCTAATATACCTTTTAATAATCAGTACCTATCCACATCACCTAAGAGAGCACCGTTGATCAATCATGTGCAGAATTTATGGATTCCTCAACATGGTGCTTTCTCTAGTGATCCAGACAGCTTAATCTCAAGTCCTTCTAGAAGTCCAATGAGAGGATTCGGTCAGGAGCAAGTTTGGAATTATGGTCGATGTACAGGAAAGCCTTTCTCTGATTTAGCTTTCCTAGGATCTGGACACTGCTCTAGTCCAGGTTCGGGCCATAATTCTGGACATAATTCAGTTGGTGGAGATATGTCAGGACAGTTATTTTGGCCACAAAGCAGGTGTAGCCCTGAGTGTTCACCGATACCTAGTCCTAGAATGACAAGCCCTGGTCCCAGCTCCAGAATACACAGTGGTGCTGGCACCCCTCTGCATCAGCGAGCTGCAGGGTCTGCCACTGAGTCACCTACAAGCCAATCTATGATGGGAAACGGCAAAGCCACAGGTTGCCTCTTCCCCCAATAACAATATCTAATACTTGCCCCTTTTCTCCTGTGTATTCAGCAGCAACATCTCCATCACTACCCCGAAGTCCCAGTAGGGCAGAAAATCCAACAAGCCCTGGGTCCCACTGGAAGAAAGGACCATTGCTGGGGAGGGGCACATTTGGACACGTCTATCTTGGCTTTGACAGGTGTGTCAAATGGATTATGCTCCACTCTCATCTGTTTCTTATTAATGTTTTTCTGTTCATTTCTTTGCAAAGCTCTACGTGAGATTGAACCCAGCTAATTTTTCAATCATAAGGTGTCTGAGTTTTGGATTAATCCTTATTAACTTTATCAGCAAATTTCAATGTGCACATTCCTTTCCATTGATGTTGATTTCCATTGTTTTTCTGCTCAAATTAAGTGCTCTGCAATTTCCTTACCATTTCAATGCTTGATTTGTTGTCTTTCTCCTTTCCTCTGTCTCTTTGTCTGTTGCTTTAGTGAAAGTGGGGAGATGTGCGCAATGAAGGAAGTAACTTTGTTTTCAGATGATACCAAATCAAAGGAAAGTGCACAGCAGTTGGGACAAGTAAACTTATTTCTTCTAGGTTTCTTATTTTTTGTTTTTTTGGAAATTGTAGCTTTTAGAACAGATATTATGTTTTCCTTGGTGTTCATCTGTGTTGGTTTTCATTTTAGTGTTAATAGTTTTAGTTGACCTTTTATACTCATTGATAGTGTTTTGTTAGGAAATTATGCTGCTAAGTCGCTTACGACATCAAAATATAGTGCAATATTATGGATCTGCAACAGTAAGTTTTTTGTTCTTTTAACATTAAGACCTTCAAAAGGTGTCATTCCCTGTATTTGTTCTCTGATAGTCTGCCATCAGTATAAGTTCTCTTTACATTAAATATAGCTTGATGAATGGGATCAGTTGATGCATTATGTTAATTCCATTTGTTTGCTTTTTTATTTCATGAATAGGTTGATGATAAACTTTATATATACTTGGAGTATATTTCTGGGGGCTCCATCTATAAACTTCTTCAGGATTATGGTCAGTTTGGTGAAAGTGCCATTCGGAATTATACTCAACAAATTTTGTCTGGGCTTGCTTACTTGCATGCTAAAAATACTGTTCATAGGTAAGTTTACTTTCTGGTTATACTGGGTTGTTCCTGTTGGGAACATCATAATCTATCATTGTGTCAATGGTGATGGAGTATCATGTAGTATTCCATGCAAAATTTTCAGAGACATAAAGGGAGCAAATATATTGGTTAACCCAGATGGCCGTGGTGTGAAATTGGCTGATTTTGGGATGGCAAAGCATGTAAGAGCATTTATCTATAATTTTATAATTAATGGTTTTACTTACAAAGTCAAAATAATCGTGACATATGACATATTGTAAGATAAGTAATATAAATTCCTGAGTCCTATTTTTCTTTAGTACATCCTTGTAAGAAAAAGTAATCCATAATTTGGTGGTAGTAACAATACTTTGTGCACATATTGCATGTCTCTAGATTCCAATAAAAGTTATACGTATAATTTGCAGATTACTGGGTCATCTTGTCCATTATCACTCAAGGGAAGCCCCTATTGGATGGCACCTGAGGTCAGCATCTTTTATTGTTATAGTCCAATGTCATCATTTCTATGATGCTTTTTGGTAACAATGTTAAATTCCATTTTTCATTTAGGTTATAAAGAACTCAAATGGATGTAACCTTGCCGTTGATATATGGAGCCTTGGGTGCACAGTTCTGGAGATGGCTACCGCAAAACCGCCTTGGAGCCAGTATGAAGGGGTTAGTAAATTTTTATACAGAGGCCTGAAAATTTATTTTGTCAGATATTATAAAAAATGTTCTCACTAGTACACCAAGTTCATTTTCCCTTTTGTATGAGATTCTGGTACTGCATATTCCTTTCTAATGGAGAATTCTGCTTGCCCAATATGAATACTTTTTAACCTTTTGTTATGTTTTTAATACATTTTCTTATACTATTTCAAAGGTTGCAGCTATGTTCAAGATTTGCAACAGCAAAGAACTTCCAGCGATTCCTGATAATCTTTCGGATGTGGGAAAGGATTTTGTGAGGCTGTGCTTACAAAGAAACCCATTGCATCGCCCTACTGCTGCTCAGCTTTTAGAGCACCCTTTTGTAAATAATGTTGCACCACTAGAAAGGCCCATATTCAGTTCCGATGCGGGCCCATCACCTGCAGTTATCAATGCAAGAAGCATGCTGGTACACGCATATTTATCAGTTTTGTATATTTGATCTGTCTAATGGTTTGATTTTGTTACTGAGCTGTATATGTTCAAGTTTTTACTGTAATTGCTGACTGCTACATTCTCTTCTTGATTAATCCATTAGGGGATTGGAAATACCAGAAATCTTCCATGCATAGATTCAGAAGGGATGGGTAGCCTTCCACGAAGAGGTTTAAAAAAGGGGTCAGGATCCAGGTTTCTCTCTCTCTCTCTCTCTCTCTCTCTCTGTAAAATGGATGCACATGTAAACATCCACTGTTACTTGTATGTGCAGCCTAGACATGCATGCTGAATGTGTCCTGATGGTGGTTACCGTGCATATGAGTGGTTATACAAATTTGAGTATATAGAGGCTCTTAGAGATTTGCAGCTTCAAAATAGCACAATTTCTGAAAGGTTTATAGCTAAAATGCTGACGTGTGCTTTAAACATTCTCATTCTGTCTTGAAACAATGAGTACAATATTGTTGTTGCCCTCTGGGGAGTTAACACAAGAAACTGCTATTCCAATTATCGCTTCTGTGACAGTGATTTAAAATTACACGTGGTAGTTATAGATGGGTCTGCATCCAGTCATTGTTTAAAACACTTCTTTTAACCTGACTTTGACTTGATACTTTTGTCGATATAATACATGTTGTCCTTTTATGCTGCACAATAATTTCATGAATGATTATAGAATGTTCACATATAACCAAATTCCTTTTTCTGCCTATCCCATTTGTCTTTATACCTTTGTCCGCCTGGATGCCTGGGGGTATCAAATTTATCTGCTTTTATGATTGCATTTAGAGAGAAATAGAGCCATTGGCTTGAATGCTTCTTGATGTCCTGCTTGGTAAGTAGAAAATGTGTCTGAACCAAGTTTTCGATGCATAAAATTAAGATATGATCGCTAATTTTCGGTTTTATGATGGATTTCTTTATTTTTGCTCAATTGCAGTGATGCTCGTGCACCTTGGAACCTGTCATGCCCAGTTTCACCCATTGGGAGTCCTTTACTACATCCAAGGTCACCGCAACATATGAGTGGAAGGATATCCCCCTCTCCAATATCTAGCCCTCATACTGCCTCTGTTTCATCCACTCCTCTTACTGGTGGTGGTGGTGCCATTCCATTTCATCACCAAAACCAGCCAATGACCTACTTGCATGAAGGTATTGGAACAATCCCAAGATCCCAAAATGGTTTCTATGGAAATGCTAGCAGCTCTTATCAAGAATCCAAGCCTGACCTGTTTCGAGGGATTTCACGTGCCTCTAATGTTTTCCAAGAAATGATTTCATTGGATAATGGTGCTTTGGGAGAACAGTATGGACGAGCTGGCCATGGGGATCGTAGGGAACTTTATGATGGACACTTAGTCTTGGCTGATCATGTGTCTTGCCGACTCTTGAGGGACCATGTGAAGTTGAAGCCATTACTGGACCTGAACCCAAGTTCTTCAATGCTGTATCAGAATGGAGGAATCTAGTTGCTCCAGAATCCTCTGTGAGGGGAAGACTTCCAGGCATTTTAGGTGCTTTGTGGTGGCCTGTGTTGCTTTTGTCCTCAAATTAAGGGCAAAGGTTAGATATCCACTCTGAAAATAAGTAATTGTTTCTGGAAGTGGCAGAAAGGAGAAATGATGTTGAGGTGGCCCCTTTGATTGGTCGGTTGTTCACTACAATCAACATGCAAGTGGTTCTTAGAGGCTGGATTGTGAAGTTGGTGTTCAGTGACCAAGATTCTGCTCATATTTTCACCATCATAGCTGGCAATCTGTGTCACTTACGAGTTCACTGTGCAACGCGGAGGCTAAGAAACTCGAAACCAAGCTCGACTCTGGAGATTGACTTAATCAGTTCCTGACAAGTGAGTGCATCTGCCTGTGTAAAGAGAAGTATACATTTTACTACAGCCAAGAAACACAGTTAGAACTATTCCTTTCCCAATTTTTTTCCCTCCCTCTACAATTTTGACAGGTGTGAGGACAGTGGTTGGGGGTTAAAAAAGTGATGTACAGAAGGTGGGGAGCTAAAAAAACCAAATCAAGGCTTTTGTCAAGATGACTTGTGAAATTTGCTGAGGCTGGTCCATCAGCTTTAGCAGCTCAGCCAAAAACTTGATTCTGGCTGCTGATATTTGATGTATCTGTATATCACACTGGCAGCTAATTGTTAAATTCTAATTTCACCTGTATTTACCATCCAACATTAGGAAATGAACTATGCTGGATATTGTCATAATGATGTTGAAAAATCACTGGAATTATCTAGATTTCTTCAGTATTTGCTTTAGGTTCAATTTTGCCCGGAGTTCAAGTAGATGATTTTGGTTTTTCACAATTTAAGGTTTGAGAGTAAAGGCACTAAATCGAGAAAATCTTTAACCCAAGCGTAGTCATACGAATTTGGGTTTTGAAAGTGAGGCAAGAATGCTGCGTGCAATTCCTTAAAATGAATGAAGCAAACTTCTTCCATGAAGGTTTTAAAATGACCCGATCATTCATTTTTTTTAAGCGTTTTAGATCTCATTCTTGTGAATTCCAACTTCGGTGCAGTGTTAATGCTATAGCAGTACTGATCCTTCCAAGATTTTGGATATTGCTGATATTGGCTTTTCTTGGGAATATTCAAGAATGCTGATTCTGATCCCTTCAAGCTTTCTTCATTCCAATTCCAGAAGATCAAGCAGAAAATTGCTCAAAAAAAAAAAAAAATTAGAGAAGAGACTTTGCAAATGAAGGAACCCTATACCATTAATTCTGATTTTTACCAATTTGATTTAATCTTAGCTACAAGAGAAAGTAAAAGAAAATTTAGAAAGAACAGTTTGATTCTCTTCAAATTCTACCATTGAATATGTATTGTAGATTCTCCCTTTTTCATTTCGATCTTCGAATCTTCAACATTTCTCAATCTAAAAATTGCATATTGAAATACTTGCTGCAAAATGAAGTAGGTGGTGCAATTCTTTGAAGCTTATCAAATTTACACTTTTTTTTTGTCTTTTTGCAAATGAGACGCTATTGTTAATTGATAACATGCCTGTCTTAGCTTCAAAGGGCATCAAGATTTATGCTAGAGCTACAGTAAGTTTCAAATGATCAGCCTCAGCCACACTAAAAACTCAACAATATAATTACAGAAAAAAAGTTCTTACTAGTCGTCGCCTAACTCTTCACGATGTTGGTGTTCAAGTCGGATATGGGGGCAGGGTCTTTCTGGTTCTCCTCTCGTCCAGAGAACTCTTAGATCACCTCTCTTTCTTCCTAGGGTCAAAAAGGTTCCTGCAACAACATTAAATCTTCGTCAGCTGAGAGTAACGAGACTGCCAACCAAGGCTAATGGCAGCTCCAGCCCAGGCGGGTGCGGATCCAAAGGATAGTGAAGAAGAAAACTGCTTTTAGGAACAAAAATTACCTAGTGTAAAAGGGACAATGTAAAGGAGAGCTGGTTGACCATGTCCATCCATCAAATTTAAAGCCACGTACGTAATGAGAAGACCTGCCATGGGTGATAAAGGAGTAGTAGAAAACTGTCATTTGCAAAATCCAGGTGAATGAGTAATTGAAACAAATCAAGGGAATTTGGGAAGTTTTTTTTAATTTCATTTGTCCACAAGCAAACTATGTTTTCACACTCACTATAACAAGAAAAATATGGTTCTTTTCGTACTTGGGACGAACATGATTTCTTCATCGACTCTTACCTAAGCCATAAGCAATCATTGCCCATAAGAAGTAGCCTGCTCGAAGAGTCTTGTTTGCCAGCCAATCATACCTGTAAAGCACGAGTGGTTCGAGTGAGTTCTAACTTCTGAGGAAGATAAATTAGCAACAGCTTGAGAATTCAATGGCCAAAAAGGCATGCCTTTAAAATTAGAAAGAAATGAAAAGGCCACCATTTCTGTCAGCTCAATGAGAGGAAGGGATAAATATTGTTTCAAATAATCCATGGGCGGGAAAATGATGCATGAATTCGTATTTTTACTACCAGTTAGATTTAATTCGTAGCTTGAAACATGAAATACTCTAAAGATATTGCGTCAGTGAACATTATACTTGTTTTCTTATTATGCTATATTATAGAACCATTTAAAAATTATAATGGGTTTAAATATCTTCTAAATTACCATTTTATTACTAAAATACTCAGGGAAAAAAAAGGCTCTCTCCTCTTTGATTAAAAACTGAATAATAACTCTTTAAGAAACACTGTCCCCCCCCCCCCACCCGCCCGGCCAAAAAAAAAGGGAAAAAACTCCTCATGAGCCAGTTGAATTGGTTAAACAAAAACTGTGCAACAAGGGAAGTAAACAAATTGTTTGAAGAACCATGGAAGGCCATTTTCTCCTAAAAGAAAGGTACGAATATTAAGGGACAAGTCTGCATGTGAAGAGCAGTAAGAGGAATTCCGAAAGAAAAGTATGCGTAAATTAAGGGACAACTTTGCATGTACAGAGCAGCAACAGGAACAAAAGATTTAGCAAGTGAAGAACGCAGTTCAAACCTAAGTGAAAATGCTATCAGCAATCCAGGTAAAAGGATGTCGCCAAATCCTATTATGCTATAACCACCCCATGGATCAAACATACGGGGGATCTTCAGTAGCATTGGGATGCCATCCTCTCCACTTTTATCCCCACGAGCTACCTATGAAATAGACACAAGCAACCAGTGTTACTTTCTACCCTTTCATATTTTGAAATATCCTTAATAGTCTAAAGACTAACCTTCTAATTCTGATATAGCACAAGGGCTAGAGTTGGATAATAAGATGGATTACTTACCACAATCATCACGCTTTCATGGAACAGCTTTTTCGAAACAAATACCCAAAAGATGTCATATAAGAAGGCACAACTGAGTAGAACTGTTCCCACCTGATTCACAAACAAACCAGAATTATGTCAGAATAACAATTTGTTTCCGAGAAATAGTAGTATTCATCAAAATCATTCCATATTTTATTATTTTGGGAATTCCAAAGAGAAAATTTAAGGAATCCAATGACGGTCCACTGATGTCTAAAATATAATGAATGGAGTAAATAAAATTGCAATACTACCTTGAGATTAGGCACATGGACAATTTGAAGAACTGTGATTATCAGTGCAATTCCCTGAAAAGAAAACAAATTATAAGTTGAACTCTGCCATGCAAATCTTGCATCAACATCTTATTAAAGGGAAAAAAGAAGGGGAGAGAAGCACAAGAACTAGGAATAAGCCATAAGTGTTGTATTCATATCCATCCACCTAAACGGTGGCTGTAGTCATTAATTGGTGTTGTAATACATGACAGATAAGATAGTTCATCATTGACCAGTTAGAGAATTCTAAATCCACTTGAAATGCATATCCTAGCAAAGCCATAGGTTAATGGAAAACAAAAAATATCGTCTATCATGAACCTAGAAGAGGAAAAGGTTTGTCATCTAGTACTTGAAACCTAAAGTTGGTTTAAATTCACTCTTTGCCATTTATGGGAAAGAAAAATGTTACTCCACAAGATAGGGTATGACTGGTGTATTAAGATAGGCACATTCTCTTATTGAATTGAATTCACGATTTGACTCATGGATCCAATTAGCTGGCCTCTTATTAGCAAATGATGGTAGCTAGCCTTTAGCCAGAACCTAAAATTTAGTGCATCAACAAGCGTAAAAACTCTTAAGCCAAAAGAAAAGAAAAAATAAATAAAAAAGAAGGATTTGTAATCATTCGCAGAATGGAACTTCAACAATCTTGAAATATATTAGGAAAATTAACAAGAAAGTACATCCTTACTAGTATATCTTGACCTATCCAAGCAAAGGAAACATTGCGGTACACAGCCCAAACAACAGCAAATGCTATGCAGAGGGGGGAAACAGCCAATGTAAGGTACGAGAGTGGTCCAAAGAAAGGCACTTTAATGTATGATTCTCCAGCACGCTTGAACCACCTGTGAGATATAAAAATTTATTCACAACCTTGAAAAGACAGTCGTTTTACTTAGCTAATGTAGGCTGTAAACTGATAGAATAGTGTTTATCTAGGCAATCAAACAAGAAACTAAATACATGGGCATCCATAGCAACAAAGTGCAATCATTTTTCTTCATCTATTGATGAGTGTTGACCACATTATGAACCAATATAGTTTTCAAACTAATTACTTTTATTTGACTTCTCATAAAACTTTGATGGTTATCACCCTCCTCTCCATATCATGCACAGAATAAAATCACAAATACACTCTCAGCAGTAAATATACAAGAATCAATCAACAATAAACCAACAAGTGGATGACTTGGCAGGTGTTTAAACACGGACTTCTCATAACATACTGAATTCATACTAAGAAGTACAAAAATACCTTGACAGTAAAGCAACCAAGCAAGTCTGAAGGCCCTGCACATATATTAAACTTTAGAGTTACATGCTAATACTTAATTGAAATATCTGGAACAAGTGAGGAAAAAAAATTGGTAATGTTCATAGAAAGATGTTGTGCATGCAAAACTATAACATGAATTAAGAGAAGCTGCATACGCATGCATGCATGTGTCGATCAATAATAACCGGGGATAATACATGAAAGCAAGTTGTACCTCCACTCCACCAATGCAGAAAAGAACTACCAAGAGCTCAACAAACCAATATGACATAAGTTTGTAAAGCATAACTAAGAAGCAAGAAGCAATAAAAACAAATAAGACAGCTGATTTGGTGTTGATATCCACAATACCACCAGATCCTACATGTCTGGAATCTGGAATTTCATCCAAAGCATCCTGCATTGACAACATAAGGTCTATAAAGTAATAAGCATAAGATGAGTGTAAACAGAAGGACACAACTCCAGAGATGCTGCATGGGGAAATATGTAAAATTAACTGAATGACCTTTAATAGTTTGTCCTGTTCAATTACAGCTTCTCTTGCACTCCACGCAGACCAATATGAAGCACACAATATGGTACCAACAGCCATCAACCATAGAAACACTTCAGCTATGTCAACCAGTGGTCGCCTTGGAGAGTAAAGCTGTACAGACACTGCAAAAGCACAAAGCATTTCGAAAGGTAAATGTATAGGTCTTAGAAGGGTGATCATATCTGCGGTGAAAAAAATTAAGTAAAACAAATATAGGGTAGAAGCTTACCTGATGAATTACTTGTCAACATTTTCTCCAAGCTTGCACCAGCGTCTTGTGGGAGCATGACAGCGGGTATGTGTATATCTAGATCAGTTTCATCAGGCTCGCATACCATCTTGTAGAGTTCTGCAGGGGAAGGAACAAGTTTGACCTTTAGCAATGTACATGTAATCCAATATGTCGTCTTTCAAGGTCACACTATTCATCTAACAATAATTTAAAAGTGAGTACTGTCAATCTCATACTTAATCAAAAAGGGTAAAATCTAGAGTAACGACAAAGGACCATTTTTTCCAGTTAATATAACAATAATATACTATGGTTATTTAGCAAAAAATGCATTTAAATACCTCAACTAATTAACACATGCATTAAAATAACAACTAAAAATATTAATTACCCTTTTGGTTATTTATGATGAGAACAGCTGAAGCATGAGCAGCCTGTGCATTATTTGCCTTGGTTGTGAATTTACAGTGGCCTCGGTCCACCATAATGACATCGTCATCAAGCTAACAAAATCAAAGTTATGCATTGATATTAGTAACCAAAATCTACTACTATACTTGCTTGTCGTGCATGACCACGTAAGAGCATATCGGTAACCAAATATACAAACCTTATTCTTTGGGGCACTACAACAATCACGAGGGTCAGAAAGAATGAGGCGTCTTTGATTTGCATTTTTCTCCTTCGACACTATAGTAGTACCAAATCTGGCACCTACACCGACAAACTCAGCATTCTCTATGCCATCAACCCAAGTTTGAACTTTGACCTATCAATTTTGGGACTATTGACAGTTAAACTCTATATAGACAAGAAAAACAAGGATAAAGCTCAAATCTATGCTGAAAAAAACAACTTTAATCCAACAACATGGAGAGCCCTAAAATTAAAAGGAGAAACAAAATGAAAGAAAGTGCAGGAAATCCCATATGATGCATGAAGGTAAATAGCTATTATACAATCTTTCACTCCAACTTTGAAAATTTTCGTAAGTTAAACCACTTAGACAATAAGTAAGTAACTATCAATCTAGAAAGCTAATATACAATCAGCAAAAAGAAAATAAAAGGGAAAATAACTTCACAAAAATCAGCAACTTACAATTGCAGCGAAAAAGGAAAAAACACAGGCTCGTCCACCTACTTAAGACTATAACTAAATGCTATACAATCTACTAATATACAATTTACCAAAATGAAGCTAGTTTAGTTTTACATACAAATTTGACTAGTTGAGTCTTCAAGAAACTAAGTTAAATTAAAAAAAAAAAAAAATTCAAAAGATCGACATCCAAAACGACTACTTCAAGATTGCATTTCTTGTAGCCCGATAAAAAGAAACACAACTTAAGTGCTTACCACTACCGAGATCAAATAATAAAAAAAAATGAATCAAAAGCAGAAATTTAATCAAACCCAGTTGAGAAAACAAAGAAACAAGAACTGGGTAGAAAAAAAAAAAAAAAGAGGTAGCATTTTACCAGAACGAAGTCGTTCTCACAACCGGGCTTCTTTGGAGCTAAATCGTCGTCGTGTACTATATCACCGGCAGTGACAGAACACGGTCGACAGACAAGTGAAATCAGAGCTGTTACTAAGATTACTCTGCACAGACACTGCAAATCCATTGTACTTCTAACTCTTTCCTTGTTCAGGGACTGTTTGAAGTTCCCTTGTTTCTATGGATAAACATAAATGTTTGCTTTTTGGTGTTTGTTGGGTTTTTTTTGTTTTCTTCTCAGTATTTGACAAAATGAAAGATGAAAAATAAAATAATAAAATAATGAACAAAAGGATAAGCAAATCAAAGCGTCAAAGCCAAAGTGCATTATTTGTCCTTTCTAAAGTTGCATATCAAAACAAGGAAAGACGGTTGTAATTTGTGAAGGAATCATGTTATCTTTTTCTCCAAAATCGTTTTTTCTTTTAAATTTCGTTTTTAAGAATTTCAGTTTTAGTTATTGAAATATATTTAATTCAAAATTTGCAACTAAACATGAAAAGAAATTTACAATGAATCTTTTTTTGTTTTCAATCTTTTGTTTAATAGTACCCCTTGAATTTGAGCAAAAATAATTCACACTCATCTTTTTTTTTCCTTTATTATTTTTGTCATTATCTGCCATAAATAACCAGTTACAGATATCATATAGAACCATTATCAAAGTAGAACCATCTAAAATCCTTAAATATTTTTTAAAAAAATGGGAGGAATTCCCCCTTTAAATTTACCTTTCAGTGGCAAGCAGAAAGATTCTTGATTTGCTAATCAAAACTCGCATTTCGACAATGATTTTGATAAAAAGAAAGCAAAAATCTGTCCACTACCAAAGAAAAATGAGGCCACTTTCAAATAAGATGTAGTAAAATCAGTAGAATCAGTGGGGTTTGTGCCAAAAAAAAAAAGTTTTCTTGTTCATGTGTCGCTTTGTCTTGCTTTCATGGCTTTCTAGTCTTTCAAACATCAAAAAGTTGCAGACGCGTTTTATGTTGTTTCTCGTCGGGACCATGCATGCGGCCTTGGACCCCACCAAATAAACTGCCACATGGGCTCATCTACAAATGCCACAAGTGAGGTCGACAGGTATAAGGTCATAAACATCGAGATTTGAACTTTGGTGATCCATGAATTACCCGGATAGAATCCGGGTTCAATGTTGTAATGCTTTGACAAAGTGTTTTGAAAGATGAGCAAGGTTATTGCTATTAAACTGAAAACAATGGTGGGAGATAATTTTCGAATTTCCATCCTTTGTTTAATCATTTAGTCACCTATGGCAGACAGTTAAGATTTTTGTAAGTGGGGAGAGAATTAGATATATATGAACGATTGTATATTATGGAATTTCAAACTTAAATGGAACTCACAGGCAATATTTAGTGATTCCATTCCACATTCAATGGAATACATAAACAAATAGCATTTTCAGCATTTTAAGAAAATTCTGCTAGCTAATCAGTTAACAAGTAGATGAACTCCCCCAAGTCAACAAATAGGCTTTCATTTGATTTCTTACACATTCATCAATCCAATAAGTCAAATGTCCATTGCTATGGAAAACAATCAAACAACATCAATTCTGGCTTATATTTAGATCAAAGACAGAGGAAAAAAAGGTCATAGCGTCGATGAACATCATGGAATTGAAATCAATTTGCCCAAAATAGTTTTCGTAAAGGGGGTTTAGTTCCTGCTGTTGAACTACTGTAGGAAAAGATGACCATCTTTAAGGTTATGGATCTGATATGACATAAGTCTGCCACCAGATTTATCAGCTGGAATTGGATGGCTATGGTAATTGTTTGCAGCAATATGCTCTGATAAATTATAGCTTCCTCCAGGAAACTTAGTAGTTCCTCCATTCATCTTCAAACCCAGTGGTTTGCTAGTTTCCCGTGAATGATATTGTGGGTTGACTTGTCTTGGAATGCTTAAACCAACATCTATGCCCTGATGAAATGGGACAGGAAATCCAGTTCCAACACCAGAAGTTGGGGTGCTGTTCTGATTAATGAAACCCATGTTTCTGGATCCCATTAATGCAAAGCTTTGAATTCGTTCTTCTGGCGGGATAACTGGAAATGATCCTTGATTGGAACTCGGTTCCAGCATTTGCTTCGGTCTTTCTGAATTCACACCTCCTTTTGTCTCAGCAACTCTTGGTAGAACATAGTTGCATAATGAAGCATCAAGCCCGTGATTTGCGACTATCGGCTCATTTGGAAGAGTAGGTAACGTTAAGTACACTGACGACAAAGATTCCTGACCAAAGGCACTAGATAGAAAATTTTGACCAACGGATGATCCCGGCTTTTCTACGTTACCACTGGCTACTGCTGCAGTTCTAATGGCTTGGCCATGACCGCCTTGATCTTCAGGTACTCGATAGTGATCGCTGACATCAAAGGTCTTCTTACCTTTTACGCTTCTCTTCCAAGATTCACCCTTGCTTTTTTGAGCTTCTATAGCTAAAATAACACTATTATGATTCTGGACTTGAACATTATTTTTGTCAGCACAACTTGTCTGAAGATTTGGCTTCGCAGCTTTTGACAATCTATCTCCTCTCTTCTTCGATGAAGTAATGATCTCAATTACTTGTCCGGAGCCAGGTCGATCTCCTGATGAATTAAAGTACTCAGTTGAAGCAGCAGCATTAATACCAGATGGAAATGTAACTAAAAATCTATCATTGCAGTCCTGAGTTTTCATGCCGAATTTAAAGTCATTCTGATGCTGCCTGTTATTGTTCACCTCATCTTGAAGGAGCACTTGCTGCTTGTTTTTCACATGAAAGTTGTGTTGCTGTTGTCCTAGGACTGTTTCCTGAAAGTTTATGTGGTGTTCGACTTCGGTACATTTCTCAGAATTGCCCCAACTCCGGAATTGCATGCTCTCCTTGTGGGATTCTTCATGTTGAAATTGAACTTTCTTGGATTTTTTCCTTTGCTGCAACTGGACCTTCTGCCCTCTATGATCAGGTTTTCCACCCAGATCAGCCACCAATTTTTGCATTTCCTCCATCATCCATTTCAACAAATTTTCTCTTGTAAATTTAAGATCCTTTAACAAGGACTCCATGAAGTTTTTAAGATCATCCAATGGAGCAGGATCATAAGCACTTGTTTCACCCTTCTGCAAATCAAAATCTTCAGCAGAATCCCTCTTTTTAGCATTCTTTAAGTTGCTGCTCATCATCTTCCTGGTTTTCCGTTTCTTAGCTTTCCCGCCATTAATTTGACCCCCTCTTCTGGGATTCTCATTTTCCTTCTGCTTGAGTCTACTATTTTCACTAGTTTCATCATCACCAAGTGAATTCAAGCTTGGTACCAGCTTAAGCTTTTTGACAAGTGACCCGTCACTCGATTTCGAATCATCAAATGAAGAATCAAGGTCATTGTCTTCGTTCCTCCTGAAATCCCAACGCTGCTGAAATTCCAATTCTCCCATATATGTTGCCTTGGGTGGGGGGGGGGGTGGGCTCACTACAACCTGAACCATTGCAAAAACTTAGGACCATGTAATAATGACTGGACATATATTTAAATCATCAATATATTCACAAATCCGGCCCCTAGGAGACTCTAAAAGTAGACTCTTAGCACCCATTTGTCCTCAATGTAAGACTCATTCCTAGAACTGTGACAACTGTTGTGCTGCTCATGTCAAAGATCAAATCAGCTACTTTCAGTACAAAAATCTTTTGCAAGTTAATCTTGCAAAGTAAATATATTATCTGATTATTATGGCATAGCGAAGAATAATCCAAGATAAATGAGTTAAAAGGCCAGATATGATTTAACAATCCACTAAACCAGGGAAAACCAATACATGGGAAAAGTAAGAACAAATATCAATCATATGACTACATGAGTAAGAACAGGAATCGAATGAAATTTGGCAGATACAACTTGGACTCGGGTGTGAATGTCGGATACAGTATTTTAAGTTTTTTATAAATTTTTTCATTAATTAGGAGAGTCCATAGAGGGTCATACTCCATGCAGATATGGATACTTCAAAAAAAACATAGAGTCAGAGTTACACAGCATACCCTTATTCTAATTCTGACACGATCTCAGTACACAGAGAACAAATGGAGAAGTTAAATTGAGTTCCTAAAGGACTAAGTACCTACTTTTACAGGGGGTAAACTCCAATTTCTACATAAACACCTGCAGACAATCAAGTGATTCAGTTAAATCCAGAAGCATCAAGACTTTAATAAGAACATAAAGTTGCACTACAATATACTCCTGGATACAATATAAACAACTAAGCCTCCCTAGAACATGATCTGAGCTGCTACAAGTTAAAGAGATATCAGTAAGTGATGAAAAAGGATTGAATGTAATATTCAGAGGCTAATAAATAAAATAGTAATTAAAATTCAAGAAATTTATTGTTTTATGATCTTATGGACCCAGAAATATGATCGTACTATAGATAAGCATGAAACAATCAAAGAACTAAAATAAGTTACAACAAAATTCAACTCAGGACGAGGTACTTGATCAAAAGAATTCCAAAACACTGTCACCAATTGAGAAGAACTGTTTAGAAGAGAAGATTTGTATTTTTTTTTCTTTTTCCACCTTATATCAGTCGATAACACTGGATTCAAGCCAGATGATTTGCTTAATACGTATTAAACAATGCATATACATATACACACATATAAATATATGTATTAAGGTTTTAGGCAATCAAAATTAGTGAGCAGCAGTTGGCTTTTTTCCTGTCTTCGCTTTCAAAGATTTGCCTACCATGTATGATCCATGATAATTCTCTGGCCTTGGTTGGTGCTTTTACTTTCTTCCATTGATTTCCTTTTACGGAACTTTGCTTTATGGCAAGTTCCAGCTGTAAAAGATTTTTCTATTCTCTTCTTTTCTTGCTCAAAACCAATGTTTCATGCAAGCCTAATAATTTATACATCCATATTACATTCATATATTTTATTATATCGTAATCGTATTTAAGATAATTTATATTTATACAAATTTTAATATATTAAAAATTCCTACTTTATAGATCCTGAAACATTTATGTTATTTTTCATATCGTGTTTTACGATATATTTTAATTATTTTTTTATATCGTATCCATATCATATCTAATATTGCCAAGTTGAATTTCACATGTGAAATAAATGGGTTTTCTTATTCTTATTCATGATGATTTATAGCAGATAATGGGTTTTAATTTTCTTCTCGAAGTAAGCAAGTATTTTCCATAAAACAATAAGAATTTGCTTTGAGTACCTTCTAATTATAGCTCTCTATTTATTTCTCCAATTTGGTGGATGATAAGTTCAAAATTCAAGTTTAATTTGAGAATATAGTAGAAAAATAATTTCATTAAACCAAATAGGGGTTAACACAAAAAACCTTCATGTGCATTACTTGTAAAGATGATTGACATCTTCTAATGAACAAAAAAGAAAAATACGGAGAACTTAGAAAGCAGATAAACTGTGTACACGACAAAAAGCTCCTTTTCGACAATATTATGATTTCCATAGAATTTTAGCGCAGGATGGATGGTCGACCTATGTACATGGACTTTCATTTTTTTTATATCTGTGTTCGATATTTATATATATATATATATAGATATAATAATATAATTCTTCAAATATATTAAAAAATTAAACATACCATTTAAAATATATATCCATATCTAATACTCACCTCTAAATCCAAGTGACAGAACATAATGGTAGTGTGACTACGAAAAACTACAGCTTGCGAATGCATGAACTACCATTTATACTCACAACAAAGCTGATTAAACCCTAACAATGAACGTAATCAAAATACAAGTTGGTTCCTCATTCAGGGTTTTTACAAACGCAACATTGTTGCTTGGCTTGGTTCTGCAGTACAAGAATAATATCGAATCATTAAAAAGCCTATCCTTTACATATTTTTCCATCAGTATAAACAAGCAAATGCTGGACGACACTAATTTGATATGGTACTCAAACTAGAGTTTGAGTGTTGGACACAAGTATCTGCTTGATACAGGTATGTTTAATTTTTTTCTAAGTTTTTCAATATATTTAGAGAATCCTTGAAAGGTCATATTCCCAAACCCATATTTGGATATGCATCACATAAAGTGTTAGACAGAAGTACTTTAAGAAAAATAAAAAGTCAGAACAACATATCTAATCTATAGCATCCAGTTAACAGAATATGTTATCATTCCTAAATTTCAGGATAGTTATTTTAAATATAGACAGAGAGGAATAGTAATTCAGGATAGTTATTTCAAATATAGACACAGAGGAATAGTAATTTGGCATACAAAAGTGCACGTTCTGTTCAAAGGCACATTTCTTTGAGCAGTCTCTGAAATGACATCAAAACAGGCAGAACCTGGACAAAAAGAATTTAAATCAAGAACAACGTATTTTAAAGAATAAAAGAAACAAGAAAATTAAGAATTACAACAAAAACACCAGACATGAACTAAATTCTGCTTTTAAGAACAATGTACTCCCTGCCACCAGTCTCCAGCTTTGAAAGCACTGCAGTCAATAATTCTAAAGAAAATAAAGGACTAACTAAAAACTAGCATCCCAAAGGAGTCCTGTACAACTTCAAGGAAGTTACATATAAGCCTACAAGATTGCAAGGTGGAGTTCTTACCGTTCTCCATGACTCTGTCAATTCATGGCCTTGAGCAGCCTATATGAGTTCCTCTACTAGATTAGCAGCAGCATCATGTTTTTCAGTTATAATATTGTCAAAGGACCAAAGTGCAGGATTTTGATCTAAAGGTACAATTCCCTGCAATAGCATTAACATCAAGCTCTCTGTACACTCATGGAAATTAATGACTCTCTGGCAACCTGCACAAAATAGGCAAGAAAGAAACATTACAATTATAGTTTATCATTTAAAACCATGTGATATCATTCTATTCTTCCATTTCCTTCTGCTAGAACTGTACATGGTGTCATATTTGACAAAGATATGATCCTTACAATTCACCAAACATGATACTCAGTTCCGCATAGGAAATTGTTCAGGACAAGTCACGTTGATCAAAACGGAAGTATTCTTCAATAATTAAGCAGAAATAATAGAGAAAGAACCTACCGCCATGGGAATTCACTGGTGTCAATTCCTGCTTGGTGGAGTTCATCAACATATTGCAATGCTTCCCGGCATTCCTCACGGTCATCAAAGAACTCTTTTTTGTCACCCTCAATCTGATATGTTTCATGGCCTTTGCCAGCAATCACCTGTGATACACAATAAGCATAAATAGCAAATAAGCATATCAACTAGTTTGAGCAGAAAAGAGTACGAATAATTAACCCATGAAAGTTCAAGCCTGGCACGCAGGACGAGAGAAGGGGATGATTAACCAGAGGAAGCTAAACGGGAGGAAAATTAACAAATTTCTTTTACATGGTTTGTTCCCCGAACTCTTAAAATTTCAACAAGAAACCTATGTAAAATAACTAATTTAACTTTTCAACTAATTATATATCTGTAATCAACTTTTCAACTAAATATATATCTGTAATCAGTGCAACTGTTTCGTGGTGTTGAGAACTGCAACTACATTAGGTCCATTGCAGAATCATAAAACTACTCATTTACAAAAACATAGACCTATAATCATGAAGATGTGGGTTTTATAGATTACTTGGAATATAGAAGCAAACCAATTCACTTCAAAAAGCACATCCAAGCTTTAAAAAACTTACAACCATATCGCCTTCTTCGCCCATGGCAACAGCACAACGTACAGCTACCCGCCTAATATCATGCAGGAAAAGTCGATGACCATTTGGGAGAGGTGGATAGTAATCATTTTCTCCATATTTCAAATAATCCTGCATTGTCCACCCCACGCCAGCTAACATGTCATCCAAGATGTCCACTGATCAAAAGATGAAACATGTAATTAGCTTTGTGTCTCTAAGCAACTGGCGATGCAACTCATGATGATTTTACCATTTTCTTATGCTTACATGGATCTTCATTCTTCGGATTATCAGATGTCAAAATTGTCACTTCACTTTTATCTGTTGAGATTTTTGCCATCATTGGTCTTTTCCCCCGGTCACTCTCCCCAGGACAACCAATAACTTCATATATGACATTATTAATAGGTTAAAAAGAAAGGGAGAGGGGAAAAAGGGTAACAATTTTCAATTTGTAGGAATTATGGTTTTCATTTGAAGTAGGAATTCAAGGAAAAACATAAGTAAGAAGCATACCAGTAATAATTCTCTTCGGTGCAAGTTCTCTTATAGAATCAAGCAGTCTAGACAAGGCATCAGGAGTGTGAGCATAGTCCACAATGACTCCAAATGCCTGCTCCTCATCTATTAACTCACACCTGCCTGGAACAGCATCAACCTCTTCAATCCCTCTAACAATGTCCTCCAAGGGTGCCCCAACTGCAATCCCAACAGCCACTGCCGCAAGAATATTATAGATATTATGCCTTCCAAGCAAACCTGATGAAATCTCCAATATCCCGTGTGGTGTATTAACCAAGACCTGTGTCTCAAATAACGACAACTCAAACTTCAGTGGATGAACGTCTGCATTATTATTCTCCATTGCAAAAGTCACCACAGGAACTTCTGGGTTACCTTGAGAAATAAAAAAAGGTGCATGTGGATCATCAATGTTTACAACTTTCCTATGCCTCTCAGGATCCACCATCGTCGCAAACAACTTTGCTTTAGCATCCCTATACTCTTCCTCAGTCCCATGAAAATCTAAATGATCCCTAGTCAAATTAGTAAACACTGCAATATCAAAATCAACCTCATCACACCTCCCTAAAGCCAGCCCATGTGAAGAAGCCTCCATAACAACCGCCTCAGTTCCATTATGCAACATCTTAGCCATCAAATTCTGAACCAAAACAGCATCAGGGGTCGTATTTGGTGATTCCAACTTATTATCACCATGTATATAATAAGCAACCGAGCTTAGCATCCCAGTCCTCAAACCCATTGCCTCATACATCCCTTTTATCAAATAAGACGTGGTTGTTTTGCCATTAGTCCCAGTGATCCCAATAACAGCCATATTCTTTGAAGGGTACTTATAAAAGGATGCAGCTAATGCAGGCAAAACCGAATTAGTATCCTCAACAATGACCAATGCCTTGCATCCCAGGGTATCCTCAATATCAATCTCTTTACTTGCTACAACAGCAACAGCTCCTCTTTTATCAGCTTCACTCAAATACAAATGCCCATCGGTTCTCCTCCCAACACAACAAACAAACAAATCGCCTGCAGTAACCACCCTAGAATCATGCTGTATCCCTGTTATCTCTACCTCTATATCCCCGTAAACCGAAATAGGCACCACTTTACTTTCGTCTAAAAGCTCAGCTAAACTCATTTTAAACTTAGGATCCACAATTCTAACATTACTCTTTCCAAAACTATCTAAATCTAAATCAAAAGATGAATCCAACAAATTAACTTTATCTCTTTCTTTACCTTCAGAATCACTCAAACCGTCATCGAATTTTGAAGAATCTTCTTCCTCTGAATCTTCATTTTCTCCATCTTCCGAATCAGAAATAACAGTCAAACCGTGTAATTTATCAATTTCTTCTAAGTCAACAACCTCTTCTGGGTCCAGCTCATCACCAACGACTTGCGGTTTTTTAGGGGCTATTTGTATCAAACCTTGATTAACTAACTCTTTCCGTTTCATGGCAATGGCTTTATCAATTTCACCAAACAAATCATCCCCGTCATCATTTCCCGTTTTCTCTTTACTCAACTCGTCTTCTTCTACGTCAGCAATGGCAGAAAGGTAATTTGACTTGTGCTTGTTGAAGTCTTCTTCTTGGAGCTTGCGGGCACGGGCCGCTTGGCGGTGGATTTGCTGAAATTTGTCTACACCATGCATGGAGTCCTCGGGAGCTTCGGGAGGGTCATCGTCGGAGGGATTCGGATAATACTTTCCGTCGGGGCCGATAGCGGGAAGGCGGCGGAGAAAAGGAAAGCGAAAAGGCTTGGCATGGACATGAAGGTGGCGATGGTTGGGTTTCAAAGAGATATAGTTGCGGTGAGGAGAGAGGAAGGTAGGAAGAGAGAGAATAGAAAAAGCCATTGGAGGGAGGGGAAGAGAGACACAGAGAGAGTTGCAGTGAGGTTTTACTGTGTAGGGGATAAAGGTTTTAGGATTGGGGAATTTGTTGCTTCACACGACGCCGTTTAGAGGTTGAACGTTGAAATCGTTTCGGCTTTTCGATTTGAAAAAACCATGGATAATCTTGGATCTCAGGCCCACATAATTTTTGGGCTTAAAGCCTAAAACTATCTTTGCTTTGGAACAAAACAATTAGAATTAGACTCGGTCAATTAAAATGTGTATTATCCATATATTATCCATATAAGGGATCCTCCAATTGAGAAGATCTATCGACCTGAGACGAAGAGAAAGGTCTATCCATTTAGTTATTCAGTTAAACCAATGATTTGTTATTGGAGCAGATAGCAACAACCATTTCATCCGATATGTCTTACTCACATTAGAACTAGTGCCGAGGTGGTTTGGCCAATAGTGGGCCAAGAAATCTTGAATGGTGATGTGGGCGGGGGTTTTCAAGGAATACAAATAACCTCTGATTTTTTTCAGATTCGACGAGCACTTGAAATAACTAGTGAATTACAACTTTATTGTACCGCAATTGGCTTTTCAATTTAAAAAAACCAGGGATAATCTTGAATCTCAGGCTCACATAATTTTTGGGCTTAGAGCCTAAAACTTTAAGTGTTTACGTATAAATTTTACTAAGGAATACCATATTTATCCTATTAGAAAAAAAAATGTTTTTCAATACTTTAGAACTATTACATTAACAACATTTAATACATAAATATTAATATATATATATATATATATATATTTAGAGAGAGAGAAAGAGAGCAAAGCATATAGTTTTGAAGTTTGTTATGAACTAAAGACCTTTCATCAATTTGGTTACAAATTAGATTGCAATTTTCATAAAACGAAATGCTTAAACTACTGAAGTTTCCAATATAATATACATTTAAAATCAACTAATCCAAAATGTATTCGATTTTATTTTTTTTGGATAAATAAAATATCATATATTAACAAACAAATTTTATAAATATTCATTGATATTTGCCTTACATTATAAACGACTTTTGAATTCAATCAAATATTTGTTTTTTTCTTACAAACTGAACTAAATATTAATTTGAGAACTTAAAATAAGTATTAAAAGACTTAATCGATTGCAATAAAAAAATAAAAACTTAGACGATAAAAAGTTTAAATTATTTATGAGAGCTTTTTTAATATAATTAGCTATAAATAACAAAACCCCATTCACCCAACAAATTTCGATGGATTTGTTTCGAATGGGATTTTAAAAGAAAAAAAGAAATGGGATGGTTCATGCACCCTTCTAACAAACTCATTGATGTTTGGACCTAATTTAGTTAGCCTGGTCTTTATTTGCATGTTGTTGTTGGACGAACAAACTGAAACTGGCACCCATCAGATTCATAATTAAAATTCAAAATCCAGAAGACAGATGTCGATGACAAAACCAAACTTAAGGAAATTACCAACCAGACGGACTGACTCGTATTGTTTTCACGTTAAACTACCCATACGTTACTTACTTTCCTACAAACATTTCACTCATTAAAGTTTCAATTGAATGATTTCGACTAAATAATAACAGTAATCATAATAAAGCTGTACTCATGATAATAATTGCAATGATAAATTTGACCTTAAATTCCGATCAAATTTCCTTTCACAATTTGTCTTGTCTCATTTCAACACAGTGGTTAATTAAGTTGACATTAATGTTGTAATTTAAAAACAATATTTCTTTTTATTTTATAAAATGAAAAAAAAAAGCGTTACAGTTTGAATTTAAATTGAAGTAGCAAAATCATAGTCCTATGTGGTTTTTTTATTGCTCTTGTTGGATAGATTTAGGAGGGTTGTTAAGAAGTGCAAGCAGCAGCAGCGGACCAGTGGTCCCCCGTACTTGTTATGTCGGGCCCCGACTCAAACGGTCCCCAAAATCCCAAATTGTTCAAGAGACACCGACAGCTTAACCGAAAACATAGGCAATTGATTTTCTATATATTCGAACCGCAACCATTACCAAGCCAGTGAAACAATCCATAAGGTTGCTTTTAAGCTTTGACGTTCACAAAATCTTATTCGGTGGCTCGACATATTTGAATAACTAACTACATTTCTTGTAAATCAAACAATCAAAAAGTATAGTTTAAGAATTAAGGAAATATAAAGTTTGAATCTTACATTCTATGTTTAGATTGATAAGAGTATTATTTTTTGGTTTTAACAAATAAAAGATATGAATTAATCAATCAAATTTTATTCAAACAATCGAACTAAAAATAATTAATTTGGTTCAATTTATTATCTTTGTTATGGATTAAGTATGGTAATTAGGCTGAGGATAAATAGTATAATTATGGGTTGAGTACGATAATGGGTTGGGTACGATTAATATGAATAAAAATAATATAATTTTTTAATTTTTTAATTAGATATCAATTTGTTCAATCAGTTTAATTTAAAAATTAAAAAAATCACAAATCAATCGAATAAATCAATTAAATTGACTTACAAATTTTACTTTTATTAAAATTTAAGTTTAACGAAGCTAATTTAATTGATTGAATTGATATTAAAACCAACATTATAAATTAATACGAACAATTGAGATCCATGATATTGTGAGCTAACTTCTCCATGCAATCTTTACTAACAAAATAAGAATCTCAATGACTAATCTCAATTGTATATTACAATAGAAAAAAAAAGGCCATAAATATTCATTTTTTAATTACAAAAATTTTCTTTTCCGACGTTATACTATTATACAAGCAACGATAAGAAAAAAAAAAACTAAAAAGTATTTAAAATAAAAACATATAAGTGAATAAAGCATTGAAATCAAGATTTGTGAAAAGTGTGTTCTTATTCATAATTAATATCTTTATTATTTGATTAAATTTATGTGAGAAGTATTTGAAAATATTTTAGAAATAACTTAGATGTATTTTAAGATTTGTGAAAGAGTTTTTTTTTTTAATTAATTACCCCTAAATCTACACCATAGTGATAAAATAAGCAAGATGGATTGTTTTTTATTTTATTTTAATGCTTTCATGATTAGTAACATTAATTAATAGGCATGAATACTAATACTAATTGAGCCAACATAAAGAATGACAGCAATCTTTGATGTTTGTCACCAAGGTAGACATTTTTCTTTTGATTTTATATAAATATATATATTTAAATTCTTTGCCTCCTTTAATGATGCTCGGCATATTTTGAATTTTTCTTACCGAATATTTAATTTAATGACTTGTATATATTTATTACTCTGTAAAATAATATTTATTTTTTTAAAATTATATCATATATTATTTGTAAAATTTTTAAATTTCAAAGTTTGAAAATAGAGATTATATATAGATATATATATTCCTTAAACTATATTAAAAATATTTTAAAATAAATATAACATGTAACACTCTCTTAATTGCTTATAAAATTAAAAAATTTCCATTATTTGCATATAACAAACGAACTAAAAGAAATTTCAATTGCTCAAAGTTGAATAGTGTCTCCATCAAGCAGAAAAACTGTATAAATTTGTTCAACAATCAGATTATTTGTCTTAAATTTATTATAAAATATATAAATATTAATATATAAATATATATTTTAAAAAATTTTTAAAAAATAAAACGAGTCATAAAGCCAATTTTGGATTAAAAAATCTTAAAAATTTTCCTATAACGGCCTTATTTTTGAACAAATCTAAAAATTATCATAAATAATATATATTTTTTGATATTTAAAATTATAAAAATTTAATTTTTAATTTCAAAAATTAAAAATTTAATACCCTACAAATTAGATAATGTAACCTTGTGGATTACCATCAATGACATTTACCGAGTGAGATTTTTCAAATTAAATTCACCTTCATATTATTAGTGTTTTTTTTTTTCTTTTCTGGCATTTAAAAATATGTATAGAAAATTGAAAATCCCAACTCAATCTCAAATAAAGACAGCAATTTTCCAAAAAACAAAAATTTTTAAACGTTCAGACAAATATTCACAACGATAATAACATCTCTGCACTATCTCTCCTCTCCTGACAGCAAAAAGTCTCTGCACAGCCTTTTTTTTTTTGTTGTCTTTCTTCGCCCATAACGTCCAAGATTAGATGCTGCCTTTTCAAACGCGAATAATTCAACTTTTATTATCAAAATTAGCATTTTATTTTTTTATATATTATTTTTTAAAAAAAATTTAAGAAAAATATAGTTTTAATTATACTTTATATATTATCTTAGGCGGCACTGATTAATATATTTATTTTTATATAATTTAATAATAAAATTCAGATCCAATTTTCCTTCATTATTTTTTATTATTTAATAATTTAATTATCGTTTATAAATATGATATTTATATTTTATAAATAGATGTTATACATGTTAATGATGAAGATTAGTATCTTTTAAAATAATTAAAAAAAATAGATAAGACCTCTATTTTTGTTTTAACAAGTTAGATTTTAGGAGAGATAAAAAATGTAATTTTTATAATAAAGCTATTTTGAAAATTAATATATATATATATATATGTATATAATTTTTTTTGAATCCAACGTAAGCGACATGCGGCGGTAATACGTGGAAATTGAGTAGGAAGGGGACGACTGACAAAGGTTGAAAGATGATTTTAATTGCAGAGAGAGAGAGAGAGAGAGAGAGAGAAAAGAGAGGGAGATGGAAAAAGAAGACAAAAGGATTTTGCTTCATTTGAAAGTTTTTATGCCTTTACACCCACCATAGAAAGTGTTTGATATTGATTATCCTATATCCGTAAACCTTGCTACTATATTACTAGTCGATGTCATAATAAACTCTTTGCCATTCTTCATCCTCAAATGTTTAAACCAAATTTCCCACATTTTCTTTTTGTTCCCTCGCTTTCATTGGTTTAATTCTCCATCTTTTCCTTCTTCTTCTTATACTTCATCTCTAATATAGCTTCTCTTTAATGCCAAAAAGGCGGATGAACCCAGTGCCCAGAATAGCACTATAACAAGAACTGGTCAGTTGGTTTTGATTTCACTCTTGGAGATCGATGAGTAATGCATGAAATTTTTTTTTTTTAATGATTCAAACATGAATAGAATGCTATAGTTTTTACTATATTGAAGGTCGATTCTCTTCCTCTTTTTCAGCTACTTTCTCTTTGTTTTTTCAAAATATGCTTTTAAGTATTCTTCATAACTATATCTGTTCCATCCTATGTTGACTCGTTGTGTCCTTTCGAATTCTATCTTAGTGAAAATGGAGGTTGTTGCATGGAAGCTTCAGAGTTTTGAACTTAAATCATCAGGCAGAAATAAACTCATTCCACCCCCCTCCCTACTCTTCGTCTGATTAGCATATTTTTACCTTTTTCCATTTTCATTTTCTGGGGTCTTAGATTGTTGAAATTTCCTTTTGTTCATTATTATTACAATCAGATGCTTGTTATAGAAATCCTCCCACATTTAAGTATTTTTTTTTTTCTTTTACATCTTATTCGAGCAGATTTATCACAGCACAACATTTAAAGTTCAAATGTTTTCGACTTATTAGCTTGTTTGTGAAATGTCATGCAATATTTGACTGACAAAATTTCTTTTTCACTTTATATTTTTCCTGGTTCTTATCCTCAGATGTTAGTCATATGCTGTTCCTTCCATCAAAAAGGTTCTGAATCCAACACATAAAAATGCGCCATATTTAGTACTAGTCATCCGCCCACAAAATGATGGACAGGAGGTTGCCTAGAAGCCCAGCGTTTAAGAGCCCTGTGCTCTCACCTAAAAGCCCAGCAATCTATGAAAAGTACACGTCAGGATGTGCCTGGGGTTTAATTCACTTCTTCGATTTTCGCCAACGTCATTCCCATGGGAAGCTCATTTCTGATAAGAAGCCCGCAGACAGGCAGGCTAAAGGTAGGAAAGGCTTATCTTTTGGCTGAGAATGAAATATAATTTCATTTCCATACAAATCATGTGAATCAATAAGGTTCTTTGAAAGTAGATTAATTGTTCTGATTTATTTTTTATCATGTCACATATAATTTTCATCCACCTAATTTTAATTATACTGATTTTTCATCTGCATGCAGGTGATGTTTATACAAGGAACAGGCCCAATTTTCCCTCCAATGAGAAGGCTCAATGCAAAGATGTGAGCTTTTTAGTCTGCTTTTATAATAAAATTCAATGCATATTCTGAATACCAGTTTTATATGCATTGCCGAGCCGATTATGGGTATTGGTAATTCGTTCTTTCTTTAGAGCAAACTGCCAAACGATTCCTATTATGGACTTTGATTTTGCATTTGATGATGACTGTTTTCTTATTTTTCTTCTGATGCTTAACATATCCATCTCTGCTTCTGATTTTTTTTCTTTCAGGCTGCACCTGATAACAAGAATCTTGCAGTAAATTCTAGGAAGCCGGAAGTTAAAAACGATGTAGAAGAAGATATGTCTGCGAAGCATCAGACAAAGAAGAAAAGAGCCTTTGATAAATTCCAAAATCAACAGTTCAACCACAAACTTGTTGGCCATTCGAAAGACCATAGGAAGGCAAGCAAGAGTTCGGAGAAATCCTGTCGTTTTCCTGCTCGTGGCTGTGATGCAGCAACTCAGGGGTATAGGCTGCCTTCTGATCAAAATATGGTAGACAAATCTTCAAATAACAACTTGGCATCAGTGACAGAAGCATCTGACAATGATGTGAGTACTACCAATGGAGGAAATGATAGTTGTAAACGCATCGGAGGTAGGAAGCATGGCCATCACACTGAGATTAATCTTCAAGTTAAAATGAATGAAGCGGTTGAATCTTTTGTAAATCAAAAGTTAACCGATGGGAAGAACCTTAGTAGAAATGAGGTGGCCGACCTATCTAAGAATTTTATAAATGCATTGGAGATTTTAAATTCCAACAAGGAATTATTCATGAAACTCCTGCAAGACCCAAATTCACTGCTTGTGAAACATATTCAAGATTTTCAGGATTCTCAGGCAAAGAAACAACAACCTCAATCTTCCTCTAAAGCTCAAACATCACAGTGCCAGCCAAAAGGAGCAGGTGAATGCGAAGGGCCAGCTCATGCTCAAATATCTGAATCTGTTGACAGATGCCCGTCTAAGGGAAGCGATATGCCCCAATCTCAGAACACAACAATAGTTTTGAAGGCAGGCATTCAAAATTGTCCTGATAAAATCGGTAATTGGCCATCACCACAGTCTCTTTATAGCTTGAGGAAAAAAGAGAAAAGCGTTAGGCCAGCATTCTTTTCTTTTGAGCACATGAAAAGAAAGTTGAGGAACGCTATGAGGGTGAACAAAAAAGAGCATTGTCAGCTGTCCCTAGATGATATTCATGAATCTCTGCATGACTTCGCACAGTTCAAGGATGGTGGTAAAGGAATGAGCAGGCAGACAAATGAAAGAATTTCTGCTAGTAAAAGCTATCAGGATGTTGGAAAAATGTTTGAATCATTCCATGAGGTCAATAGAAGAGATTGGATAGGCCAAACAGAGAAATATGTTCCAGGCATTGGAAGCAAAGCTACTTCATCCACAGAGAGCTGCCATAGAACCTCAAATCTGTTAACTGTAAGGTATGTCGATGGAAACTTTCACCCTAGGAAACATCTTTCAGATATGTTAAATAGAGGAAATGAAGATTTCTCAAGAAAACAGACATCGAGAACTTTGGATAAGTTAATATCTTCGCCTGAATATGACTTGTTGCCTACACTTACTCCACGAAAGGACAAGGGACACAGGTTTGCTTCTCCACAGATGAGATTTTCACCATACAACAATTTTTCAACTGTTGATGGATACAAGTGGAAGGTTCAGAGAGAAAAGAAGAGCAGCTGCTTAAGCTCTCCCATTAAAGATTTAGGTGCACAGCCGGTGTCTGATTACAAGAAACCAGATAATCAGTTGCAAGGTGCAAAGAAAAGTATCTCTAGTGATTTATCTCCTGCCACCAAAGTGTTTCAAACTGCCTATTCCCTTGCTGATGATTTTAGTCATAAAGGTACTTCTTGGTCATGAAAGAGAAAATGAAATTCCAATCACCTTTTGTTCCTCATATAATAATTTATCTTATCTGAGCAGTTAATCAAACTTCTCTATGTCCTGGGAAAGTCATTGAAGGAAATCATACTGTTAGGTGGGACGAATGCGAAAATGTTGCTTTAGATGTCACTTTGGAACCAAATGGTGTGCAGAATACCAGCACGAACCAAAACAATGAAGCAGTCAACACCTTCGAAGAAAGTGACTATTTCGAATGCTTGAAACTGGTAAACCCTTTTTTATACTTCTTTTCATGTTTTAGGTTTTTCCAGTTTACAATGCATCAAAAATTCATCTCTTTCATTAATGTGTTGTGTTTTCGCTTTTCCTTTTGTTTTTTCTCCTGTTAATTTTGTTGTCTTACTTGCTAAAATTATGTTCTATCCTGTCACTTTGGTTTGTTTAGAATTCACCTTCACGGGATCAAACATCACCTTCGTTAATGGATGTTTGTTCATCAAGTCCTTTGTGTATTCAAATAGCAGAAAATTCTGATAGCAGGAGTGACAGAGCAGAGCAGCCAAGTCCTATATCGGTTCTTGAACAGTTCTTTGTAGAAGAGAACACTAGCTCTCCTATCACAGAATCTCAAGCAGGTGAATTCCTCTAGTGGAAATTACTTATTATATAGATTACGTCTTCGCTTTAATGCTGAGCTGACATCTGAACATATGCAGCTGAGCCACCAGTTGAACAATTTTATGTAGATATTGAAGAACTCTATGCGACTTCTCTCGTGGAATCCCAATTGTATCTAACGAATAATGATGGTACTTCCAAGGATAAGCAAGGATCTTTGTCGGAATGCATAAGAGCAGTTCTGCAAATTTCAGGTCTTAATTGGGACGAGCTTTCTAGGAAATGGCATTTGTCAGGCCAAATGCTTGACACATCCTTGTTTGATAATGTTGAAGTATGGCCTGAGAAGTGCTGTACTGATCGTAGGCTGCTTTTTGGCTACATCAGTGAAGTCCTTTTGGAGATATATCAATGTTATTTTCGATGCTCGCCCTGGATATTGAATCTCAACCCACGATCTCGACCAACTATGTTATCAAAAAATATGGTTCATGAAGTGTTGAGACATGTTGATTGGCTACTCCTTTCAGAGCTGCCCCAACAAACATCACAGCAAACAGTCGAAAAGGATTTGCGCAAAACTGGAACGTGGCTGGATATCCGACTTGAGACTGAGGAAGTTGTTACTGAGTTAGTAGACAACATTCTAGAGGATTTGGTAGTTGACGCTGCAATTCGGCTGCAAAGTTAAAAGCCAGTACATGCTGCTTCACGTGCTTCTTTCCAACTTGCATCCGACCAAAATAAAGGCGGTTCTTGCTGGGCAACACAACCAGTGTTCCATGTTTACTGAGACGTAATCAGCCTCGTTCGGCTTTCTAACCTCACACTGACTCCAAACTCCCTATTTTGGCTGCAGAAAACAGTGTGATGGCCCTAGAAGGGATTTTTTTTTTTTTTTTTGCTGGCTTGCAAGTGGTTATCGGTCTGGCGCATGGATTCAAACCATGGCCTTGACACTCCCTATATGCATAGTTTACGTTAAACCCAAACAACTATTACCAGTTATTGGACATAATAGATGAACTCCTTATCTTTGAATTGCCAACTTTGCACAACTCGAGAAGCTTCACCATTTATATATCCCTTCAATCATGAACGAATCTTCTGCTGGTTGGTTATGTTCAACGCCATCCGAACTGTCATTGGGTGAAGCCCTCTCTAGTTGTTCACAGCCTAAAAGTGGACTCAAATTTTGGTGTTAAGCATGGTTCTTAAACGAGGTCCTTCCTTGCTTGATGCAATTGTCATGATATAACGAAAATAATTTTTCTCTTCGTATTTTTTTTTTGTTACGTAATGTTGTAATACTATCGAATTCCTTAAAACACTATTAAATTAACGTATCTGACCTACAATGATGATATCAAAACTGCATTCATGATGAAATCCGCTATCGCAATTAAATCTAATGTAATCGATCTTGAGGATCAAGAGCTGGACAAGTAAGATCTTTGTCGTCTCTTGTTTCATTTTTTTTTTCCAGCAACAAGAATAGATTCACTGAATATTAATGTAAACTCTTAAGAGAGAAGAATTGCATGTGGAGTGGAGTATCCAAGAATGAAGTTTTTAATGCGCTGAATGAGGCTTGGGTCTTCCAATACCTACAGGAAGCAACAAGTCACAAACAACCATAATCTGACGTCTTATAGAAAATAATATATATATTAAAATATTAATAAATACATTGGTGTGTATTTCATTAAAAAATTGTATACAAATTTTTTGGGTTACAAAAAGAGGGCCAAGGCCCACATGATTTTCATCATCTTGGGCCTACCTTTTTTGAAAAAAAAATTAAATTTGAATTATTCACATTTTTTGGCTAAATTATTACACATAAATGGTAACAGAGTATTGTTTTTTATCACAGACATTTTTTAAACATCGAATATTTGTAGTTTATTTAATATTTGACGTACATAATTTACATGAACAAATTTTTTTTATTTAA
>JBBYHM010000010.1:6088066-6110485 GCA_038381775.1 Adansonia rubrostipa | reverse complement strand
GAGGGATCTAATTAAACCTATAACCCTAATTAATAAAAATTTTCGTCTTTTCCTTGTTATTATCGTCTTCGTCCCTGATTTCACTACGAGTCCACCAATATTTCCCGTACAACAGGGTTTGCCTAGTAAAACCCGGAATCTCCATGTTTTCTCCTTACGCAGCAGAGATGTTATATATGGATTATATCGACATGGAAGAATTATGTTCCGTCAATTGCGGTTCCCCATACTATGATTACGATTTTGTTACAGTACTCGAGCTTTTTGATGATGATGCTACATCGACGCGGCCTGCAAGTAAAAACAGCCATTGAAAGATTGAAGAAAGCAAGGATCGTTGAAAATTTTGTGAAAGTAGGGCAACTGTGTGGTGTGTTTGGAGTAGCTTTGGATCTGTGCCGAAGTCCAGACGACTGCGTTGTTCCCATTCGTGGCTGAAGAATGGCAATATAGGTGCCCTGTATCTGTTGTTGATTCTGATCTGAATTCCACTCTGCCTGATTTTCATCATGATATTCACCTGAAAGATTCCAAGAATCCCGTTGTTTGATTTTGTTTTGTCCGTTCACATATGTAGATTAATAACTACCATAGTTAATTAAGTGTCATATATATATATATATCGCTTTAAGTACTAGTCCCCAAGAACTTGTTTCTAGTCTTCGAAGTTCTAAACTAGTGTGCTGTTGTGGATTAAGCCGTAAGTTGCATGATGCTTAACTTTTCTTCTTGTTTATTGTCCAATTGTTATCAGTTATTGTTGCCTTAAAGTATATATTTGGACTCATATATATATATATATATATTATAACCAATCACTGATCAGTCTGCCCGGACAGTTTTCTGTTCCTTTGCAGTTTCAGTATGGTCAATGTTTGGCTCCTTTTTCCTCACGTTTTATAACTTTGAAAGGTTTCTAATTTTTGTTTCAATTCACAGGTTCTTTTATTAGTTGGTTCCAGATTTGTGCTTTTTTTTTTATAGCTGGATTTTATGACATCTCCTCTTCACTCATTAGCTTATTGACAGTTACAATCTTCCTATATCTTCGGTACAGGATCTCAAGATTTAAGACACAACTGTGAACTTTTTTTTTTATCAATATGTGTAATAGTAATAGCATATAAAGGCAGGAGCGAGACGCGTCAAAATAAAGTCAACCAAAAATTTGCTAAAAAGCTCGAAATTGAATCCGTTCAAACTCAATCCGATAAAAATATTAAAGATTTAAATTTAAAAATTTTTAAATTTATAAGATTTGAATCTTAAATGATTTTAAATTAAAATGTTAAAATGGTTCAATTCGAAACAATTATAACCTAAAACCAACCTAATTTGATGTCAAGATATTGGTTGGATATGGCATGAATAGATTTGTTCATTGATCGAGTAAAATCAGTTGAGATTAAATATAAATAAAGTATCAAAGAGATATAACTTTAGAGTTTGATTCGGTTCAAAACATAAAGAAAATTTTATATTTGGGTTTTGTTTGTTTTTAAAATAAATCCCAATTTTTTACTCAACTTGTTTTTTAAATTCAATATTTTTATTTAAATTTTTACAAATATTAAAGGCATCTTCACACACACACATATATATATATATATACATATATATATATATATTCTAGACCAGGATAAACAATGTTTTCAAATATAAACAAAAATATTCATAATGTAACTCGATGTAGATATTCGTAGGGTCCATTGATAAACTTACTTGAATTTTTGAATTGATAGAAACTAAAAGTCAATTTATATGGGAAATATTAAGGTAAAAAAAAAACACCAAATTCAAACTAGTTCCAAGCCTCAAGTAAACATGATCATGCATCCGTTCAATGCAACCTGATTAGCAAAAAGTTTCATTTGCCTAAAATTTGATCCAATTCAATGCATTAAAATTTTTTTAAATGATTGCTAAAAAAATAAAAATATAAAAAACCATTTTATGATTATACCTATATATTTTATAATTTATTTTAAATAAAATATTTTATTGATTAAACAATAATTTAAAATTGGACCATATTAATTTTGAAAAAAAAAAGTAACATACTCAAGATTCAAATTTTTTACCACCTTTCAATATTTAGGGAAGAGGTATTTAATATTTACTTATCAAGCAAAGAGAGTATACGCCAATTAACTTATTCAAATGCTCAAAGATTCGATTTTAAATACGTATAATTTTAAATAGACTTGTTAAAACATTAGATAGCATAGTCAACTTGATTTAGGTTAGGATATTGGTTTTTTTATTATTATCAATCAAAATCATTATTAATTACTTAAAATAATAATTTTATTTAAATTTAAATATAAAAATATTTTTAATATTTTAATGGTTGGACGAGCATATTTAGTTTCAAGTATTCTTGAAGTACCCCGAAAGGGTGACGTGTTATTAAAATGATACGTCAAGAAAATATCTCCACGACACCGTTATACCGTTGAGTCCGTTATTCTGCTTGATCTTATTAATATAATTCAAATCCTAAAGGTAATTATTATTAAGAGAATAAGAACGAGGAAACCAAAAGCACGAAGGCGGGAACTCTACTCCAAAATCGCCGCGCCTAAATCCAAAATTAAAAAAGGTCCGTAATATTATATACATGTATGTTTTTCAAAAAATATAAACAAACAGAAAACCAAAGATAAAATAAGAATTACGCTCTGGCACACGTCATTTCACTTGCTCTCCCTTTTTCCAACGCAGCAAAAAATTTCCTTTCACTACGCATTCTTTTTTTTTTGTTTTTTTCCCTTGCGGAGAACAAAAGGAATTATAAAATGCTCGGGCGGTTCGAGATTTCGAAATCGCTGGGGTTTTTCGAACGGATCCGCTTCGATTTTATTTCTAATTATCTGTTTGGTTTTCTATTGGAAAACTTATCCTTTTTTTTTTCTGAGCTATGAAACTGTAGAATCAGTTGGATCTTCAACATCTTGATCTCCTGTTAGATTCCTCAGGTTCGTGCTTTTAGCCTACATTTTGTTCCTACATGTTATTTTGCTGTGGAATTTAATGTTTTGCTTGGATCTGAATGGATTTCAATTATTTTGAGTACAGCGTTTCTCAGCCTTTTTTAAAATTTATTAATAAGGAATTATACTGAGAGCATGATGTTTCGGAATTATTTTTTTTCTTTCTTTATTTTGGAAATATGTTTTTTTTTTGGTTGCTGAGAAAACAGTGAAGAGTTTAACTCTGAGCTTCTTTCTTTCTTTCTTTCTTTTTTTTTTTCTTTAGGATTTTATTGTTTGTTCGAGAATCGAGAACTTTTAGTTTCTGCTTAGCAGTGTTTTTGTGATATTCACTTTATTCAGATTAAGTGTAAAATAAGAAAAGAATGTCTGTTCTTTTATTTTTCTTTTTAAATTTCGTACACTTGTATTTTTTTTTCACATTCCGCCGCAAAACAAAGCTTGACATTCAAAATGATTAATGCTTTTTCCCTCTCTCAGTTTCCCTCTTAATTTGAGCTAAATTTTATGAAAATTCATTTTCCTTTCTTCTTAACTGAATACGGGGAATGCGGAACTTTTCATCAAACACAACCTCTTGGAGGAGAAGACCCTATGCGTCTTTGACAGAGAGCCAGAATTCCATTCATTTCATAAGCCGTTTTGATCCTTTGACACAAATGTATTACTTTTTCATTTCACCGGTGAATCAACTACTGATGGTTACATAGTAAGAAAGGTTCTACCTTAGTAGCTTCGAGTAAGTAGCAAGGCAAGGCTGATGCCCCCTATAAAATGGGCGAGAATTGGATCAAAGACCTTTTCCCCTTCTTGCCTTCTTCTTTCACTTGAATTTCCAAATCCGGCTCGCTCTCGGCTACGTGTCCTTTGGACCCTTCGCCTGCTTAGAAGTGGATTCGAACCACTGACACAAGGATTTTCAGTCCTTCGCTCTAACCAGCTGAGCTACCTGAACCATTTTCCTAAAGTTTGTTTTCTTCATCGAATAGCACTCTACCTTAGCACTTTACTAGCAAGGGAAAAGCCTCTTACTAATATGTTAGGGCTTATTTCGCCTGTTCGTCAAGCTTTTGAGCAGCTCTTTCAACTGCTGCCTAATCTCCCAACATGCTCAAAAACCGAGACGGCATTTAAAATTATCATAAAGTTCCAAACTAGTATTACAGAATTTGTGCCTTTACTTATTGCATGTAGCTGTTAATGGATTAGTAATGCAATATATATTTACTTCTTCACTAAGATAAATATTATTACTCCCTTTGTGGACTGACAGACTCCTATGCTATCAGAAAGGTAGATTTTAGAGAATTCAGCTTGAACATTTCGCTAATAAGCCAGATGAGGGAAAATGCTGCAACAAATGGCTTGAACGGAACTCATGATGTAGATATTGAGCAAATGGAAAGTTGTGAAGGCCTGATTAGTAGTAAGTAATAACATCTTATAGCTCTTTTAATATTTTTACTCATCTTCCTTTATTAAACTTTGAGCTTTGATTTTGCTAGGTGACCAACTTTGTTCATTGGTGGAGTGGTTCAATGGCATACTTCCTGATTTAAGTTTGCCATTGGATGCAACAGAAGAGGAGTTGAGCCAGTGTTTGATTAATGGAACTATTTTTTGTACCATTTTGAACAAGCTGCATCCTGGTTCTGTTCAAATGGTTTGATCACTCTTTTGTTAAGACTTTGTTTTCTATATTAATTTGTCTACAATTTAATTCACTTGTCTCCTTTGGACTTATTATACATGTTTTGCATCGTGTCTTGGACATTGTGCTTTAGTATTTAAGCATGTTTCTTCTCCAATTTCAGGATGGTGATTCCAATTGTAGTCCTACAAATGTCAAGAGGTTTCTGATTGCTATGGATGCAATGGGGTTGCCCAGCTTTGAATTGTCCGACATAGAGCAGGTATCAATTGAATTGGAAGTAGCTTTTCTGTAAATAAAATAATTACAGAAAACAGTTTGCCTACGCATTGATCTTACCTGTGCATGCCTGCTTGGTGAGGAGTAAGCTAAGGTTGGGTCCGGGTGATCTTTGGTACTACTTTGTTTGGTATCATTCCTAATAAAAGTGAATCGTGGTGCTATTTTGTTTGGTTTTACGTCAATCTCAGTGAAAACTATGAGTGAGTTGGGATGTAAACATCCTATTTCAAAGTTCAAACCATTGATCTCAATTTTGGAATGTTTCTTTGTTGGAGTGTATCTTTTTTTTTTTTTTAAAAAATTTCAGATGGGTCTGATAATTTTATCTAGGAAGCAAACCTATATTTATTTTAAGGTATATGATGAACAACTTTTTTTTTACCAGAAACGAACTATCCTAGTTGGCTGGGCTTTGTTATGAACATTAGTCAAAATCCAAGTTAGAGAGTCCACTTGCTATTTTTTTTACCTTTCGTTAATATTTTGGAATGTCTGCAGGGCCATATGATGCCGGTTTTACAGTGCCTTAAGACACTTAGGGCATGTCTTGATTGTAATGGTGAGGCCAATTGCATCCAAAATCCTTCAAGGAAGAAATTGAATCTTTCTGGAAAAATTGAAAGCATCCAATGGAAGCAAGGTTGTTATGCTGATCTTTCTGATGCAAGAATTTTGGAATTAATGAAATCAAGCAGTTTAGATGTAAGACCCTGGGCTTCTTCCATGCGTTTGTCTGTATCTATTGGTGAACCTCATTATTGGTCGAATTTTCAATAGCAACTCTTAGTTTAATGCATCTCTTGCATCTTCTCTTGTGCAGAATGCCTCGACTCAATTACTATTCAGTATACTGTACAGGACTATGGATGAAAGTATTGAAAGAAAAAAGGGAGACGTATCTGATGTATGACATTCAGAGTTACATACTTATTCTGTATTTCCTTAGCATGCATGGATATTTTTCTTGTGTCTCTTTTCTGACACTGCTTCTTATTCATCTACAGTATAGTATTTCTTGCCAGGACCTTTATTTATTTGTGGTTTTCCATTTTGCCTTTTTGCTCAGTATGTAGCATGTTTGTTGAGAAAGATTGTACAAGAGATAGAATGGCGAGTTTCAACTCGGGCAGAAAACTTAAAAAATGTAATTGCATTGAAACTTTTTTTCACTCTAACAGAATGTTTTCTCATGTAATGTGCATGAATAATGGATATTTATATTCTTGAATCCTGCAGCAAAACAACCTTTATAGGGTGCGGGAGGAAAAGTATCAATCAAGGATAAGGGCACTTGAGACCCTAGTAAAGGGAACTGTGGAGGACAATAAGGTTCTTCACAATTAGTGTAGGACGTGTGCCTTTTTTCTTTTGCCTTTAGTTGTTTCCCCTGCTAATTAATTCTGGGTCTGTTTTGCTTGCTGTAGGTTGTTTTAAACAAACTACAGCTTATGAAGGTGTGATTCTTATGATCTCCTTCTTACTTAATTTATTGCTGATTTTTAATTTTAATGCCTTGTTCTGCGTTTAGTCTTCTAAAGACTTCCATGGACATAGCGTTCTATGGATTTCATGTATTTGCTTCATTCATATACCTGAAACTCAAAATTGCACCTAATTCGCTGAATTGCTGAACTTATATTTACTATTGTTTAAAGTACAAGAAGGATAGCATATTTTGTCTTTGCATGTTATTCCGTTTGTATATTGTGTGAAATTCAACTATTTATCGAGAGTGTTGCATTGATACAAGAGAATTTGAGAGTTTTTTTTTTTTTTTTGTTGTAGGAATAGCGATTTAGTATCAGAGGCAAAACTTAAGGGGTGATTTAGTTTTGTATGATTTAGTTTAGGATATTTAGATTAGGTTTGTTCTAATCATCTAAATGAAATCTAATGTTGGGTTTTTTTTAAGGTACTTGCACTGAGCTGTGATACTTTTATGTTAGCTTCATAAGGCTGGGGGCGTTTGGAGCTCCTGCACTAGAATTTAGATAATAATTAATTTGATCTCATCCCACTTGTGTGGTGAAATCAAGCTAAGATTGACCTGGCCAATCAATCTGACTAAATTTTTTTACCCAATGAGCTTTGACAACTTTAATACTATGCCACTTTGTGGTGCTTCATAAGGAATTGTTGTTTTTTTAACCAAAAGCCATATTTTGTCTGCGGCATTGTTATATAACTGCTTTGCATGTTTCTTAAGAATTGCAGCTTGAAAAGAGTGGTCTGGAGGAGAAGGGTAAAGTTAAAGAGCAGAATTTGCTTCAGCTTAAGAAGGACAATATTTAGAATGTCATTGAGATTTCTAGACTAAGAGAGGAACTAGAAAGCAGCAAAAAGATGCATGAAAGAGATTGTCTACAATTGGAAGCCCAAGCTGAGGGTGCTAAAGTGGTGTTGGAAGAGAAGTTAAAAGAGCTTGAGTGTCTTCTAGGTGATTCTAGGAAACAAATGGATGATCTTCAGTCATTTTCTGAATCTAATCAACGGATATGGAAAAATAAGGGGCACAGTTATCAAAGCTTCATCGATCAACAATTTGGGGCTTTAAAGGTTTGTTGTGTTTGGCATGTTCCTACAATGTCATTTTGATGTATATTCCTGTAAAATGAAGTTTTACACTGTTCAGGAATTGAGGGAAGTGTCTAAGTCCATCAAACGAGAAGCCCTAAAGACAAAAAAGAGCTATTCACAGGAACTTAATTACTTAGGTAGCGTTGATTATTCTTGCTGTTTGTTGGTCTTGGTCTGATTTCTGGATTTCATTTTCTGTCTATGTTGGGGTTTGAGTACTTTCTCATTGTGTATACCTTTTTTTCTCAAGTAGGAATAAAGCTTAAAGGACTAGTAGATGCTGCTGAAAATTATCATTTGGTTCTTGCTGAAAACCGGAGATTGTACAATGAGGTTCAGGATTTGAAAGGTACATTGTATATCTTAGTTTGTTTGGGTATCGTTGCCGAGAAGCTGATGCTATTTCTAATTTTGTGTAGGAAATATTAGAGTCTATTGTAGGATAAGGCCATTCCTACCAGGGCAAAACAAGAAACAAACAACAATAGAATATATTGGTGAGAATGGTGAATTGGTTGTTTCGAATCCCTCAAAGCAAGGGAAGGACACTCATAGGCTCTTCAAGTTTAACAAAGTTTTCACTCCAGCAGCTACCCAAGGTTTTAAATTTTTGTAACTTGTTGATAATCAAATTCATCCCTCAATTTCATTGCTACATAGTTTAGCCATGGTATTCAAGACTAAGGCTTGAACATACATTTTACAATTTGATATGTTTGCAGAGGAGGTATTTTTAGATACCCAACCACTGATTCGATCGGTTCTTGATGGATACAATGTTTGCATATTTGCTTATGGTCAAACTGGCTCAGGAAAAACTTATACAATGGTGAGCTACTTATTAAAATCTTTCCATTTGAATTATGTATTTTATTTTAAACTTGTAGGCTACATCTTTAGGGATTTCTTTTGCCTTTCCAGAGTGGACCCAATGTGTCTTGTAAAGAAGATTGGGGAGTCAATTATAGAGCACTGAATGATCTTTTCCAAATCTCACAAAGCAGGAAAAGCTCCATTATATATGAAGTTGGTGTTCAAATGATTGAGATATATAATGAGCAAGTTCGTGATCTGCTTGTTGGTGATAGTACTAACAGAAGATATCCTTTAGTTTTATCTTTTGGATCTCATTTGTTCTTTGCGTTTCTCAGTTCTGGTCTGAAATTTGGCTCTCTAACTTATCTTTTACCATGGTTGTTCTTTATGTTACCCTACTGATTTATAAATCAGCCATCCTCATTTCTTAATTTTATATATTTCGTCTAACAGTTACATGTTATTCCTTTTTCACTTTCTTCCCGCTGTTAAATACCTTCTTGGTTTCCTTTGACTTGCACACAATTGGGATTTGTAACACCTCCCAACCAAATGGGTTAGCTGTCCCTGAAGCAGGCATGCATTCTGTAAAATCAACCGCAGATGTTCTGGAATTGATGAATATTGGGTTAATGAATAGGGCTGTTGGCGCCACAGCACTAAATGAGAGGAGTAGCAGATCCCACAGGTTATTGTTTCACTTACTACTTTGTATATAACTTGTTATTTGAAGTTCTGTGCCTAATGGGTTTCAGCAATTGATATGTGCAGTGTTCTCACCATTCATGTTCGTGGCTAGAATGGGTGTTGAAACCAATTAGCAACTGTTTGTACCTTGGTTATATTATTTCTATGGCAATGGAAATTTTCTCTGTTTGATAATGATAATCTGTCATTTCATTTCTGATCTTCCATTAATCTTGCAGGTTGCATTCCTCAAAGAAACCATCACAAAGAGAGATCAGGAGATTGAGCGTTTGCAGTCACTTAAGGGTAATGGCAATGGTATTAAGCATGGTATGACCTCACTGAGGTATGGATCTTCATCTCCTAGGGGACACTCTAGTGGGACTCCTCGAGAAAGCCACAGCTTCTCCGGACGGCAAAGCTTGGGAAATTTCGAGAAAGCAGCCTTTGATGTGGAAAAGAGCTCCGTTAATGGTGATAAGCATTCTGAAGCTGGCTCTCATTGGTCAACTGATGACTCTAAGCTTCATAATGAATCTTCTGTGCACACAAACCTTGCAGGAAGAGATTTGGGTCAGACTATCAATGACGATATTGGAGATGGAAATTCTGGGGAGAGGTTAAGTGATATATCTGATGGTGATCTATCAATGGGTGGTACCGAAACTGATGGCTCAATTTGTAGTGCTGTAGAGTTCACTCTTTTCCCAGAAGTTTCAAATCCTTCTGATAAACTGGAGGAGGTTGAGAAATTAGACAAAGCTGAAAAATCTGATAATATTGGGAAGTGAATATCCTTTGACTCCTTCAGCTTTTATTTACCGTAGAATCTTTTTTTGAGGATTGAGTAGTAGGATTTAATATCTATCAACTATTTTTTTTGAAATAGAAACTATAGTTACTTGCTAATAGTTGCTATGAATATATTGACTTCAAAACTTAACGCTGATAGCAGTATTTATACCACGAGAATCATTGAGATACCTGATAGCTTGCTTAATTATCCTCTTCCTCACACCCCTTGCTCTCTATTTTCATGATTATATATTTATATTCAAGTTGTTAGCTTAAGTATGTAAAAAAGTATTTAGAATAACATATTATATTGCTTGGGCTTGAAGAGTATGTTAGTGAAACAGGACAGTGAGGATTGATTTCGATTTTTCTGGTCGGTTCATTTTTTTGCTAGAAATAGGTCCATTGTCCCATCTAAGCTTCCGAAGCTGTCCCAAAAGGTGGTGCAAACGCAAGCTGCTCGATTGTCAATGTCAAGGAACTCCTCAAAGGTTTCATCAAGTACGCAGTTTTATACAGTATTCTATACTTGAACTGTTTTGTTAGTTATTTCTTTATATTTCTATCTCAGTTTCTTAAATTTTATTTCTTTTTTTTTTTTTCTCACTGTTTCGTTTTCTTCTTGGAATGCAAATCAGGTGCTAGGAAAATTACTTCGGCCACCAGCGGCAGTTCTTCGACTAAGCCCCTGAAGCGACGATAGTGATTTGAATTTATAACTTAGATGGTAGAAGAAATCTGACTCAACCTAGTCTATATTTATACTGACAGCTTTACTATATTTTGATTGCCTGTAGGTTGTTCCTGGCTTCCATTTAACCTTTATTGGGAGGTAATTTTAGAGAACTAACTGTTCACTTGTAACATTGCATGGCTCAAGGTTTAAGGGTCATATCAGCCCCTTCAGTCGGGTTCTCATCATATCGCCCATTTATCTATATATAGTCTTTCTTTTTCCCTTAAATCCTTCAAATACTGCCTAAGTAGGCTGAAAAAAATTTTAAGTTACCAATTTAATTTTAAAAGTTGAAAAAAAATTGAAGAATTAGCCACGCATTTTACGCTAATACCATATATTTTTTGAGAAGAAAACGTCACCCATTTTATTGCATTTGAATTTATTTATTTTGGTTTTAACTGTACTCTTCTCAGGTGAAAGGGCTTTTCTTTCATTTCGCTCCTATCTGTGGTCGTGAATCTATGGTATGAAAATATATGATAATAAAGATTATTTTTTAAGTGTAGATAGCAAAATTATTTCAACCGGTTAAAAAGGATATTACATATCTCACTTTTATTTATTAGTTTTCAATATTATTTATAATATATTTTAAGGGTATATGTTATTCCGTTACTCTGTTTATAACTTCTAATAATTTTAATATCAATAAATATGATAATTTTTTTACAATATATTATCAAGGAAACAAAATAAATAGCGACAAAATATCAGAAAGGAACAGACACACTTGCCACGGAGTGATGACTATATCTAAACTAAGTCTAGGTATTGTATTATGTTGTAATTGTGTTTAAAGTATTTTTTATTTTTATCAATTTTGATACATTAGTAATTCGTATTATAAAATTTTTAAACATATATTTATGTTGTATCATGTTTTTATTAATTTATATATGTTAAATTTATGTAATCATGTTTAAAATTAAAATTATTGGATTTAGCATCACGGATTATTTCAAAGGAAAAAAACTCAAATAAATCTAATCCTGGATAAAGATTCAACCAAGTCTGGGTGGTGTAGTTGGTTATCACGCTAGTCTCACACACTAGAGGTCCCCGGTTCGAACCCGGGCTCAGACAATTTTTCATCTCTTATTGTTCACACGTCTGCTGCCGAGTAGGGTTACCCCAAAGAAAACACCCGAAAGGCAGTGAGAAAACTGAAGAGCTGAAAAGCTTTTGCAAATCGTAATTTCTCTAACAAACTTCTGATGACAATTTAGAGTCCCTTTTTTTCCTTTTAATGTGAGTTAAGAGACCACAAATGTGCGCTCAAGAACATATCAAACTCATCCAATGAAAGGCCGAAGGAAAGGGGTTTTTTTTTTTTTTTAATGATTAAACATCAGCCATCCAAACAGTCGAGAAATTCTTCATTCAAATGGTTGGAACTTTTGAAAACCTTTTGAGGGTCTCCCATTTTCATGTTTAAAAAAGCTTCTCTATTTTCTAGAAGAGAACCTTTTTTTTTTAATGTTCGTCATTACTCATTAAAGTTCTGAGTTCACAAAACAAGAACATCGAACTTCATTCATACCTAATGGACAGCTTATCAAAATAGAAAACCAAAATCATTTCAAACATCCTTTTCCCCTATCCTTTTCCTCTGTATTTCCAAAAGCTTTATGATCTTTAACGATAAAAGTTTTCCTTTTTTTTAAATTAGAATAACAACGAACATGAACCAAATCCGAAAATCCCCTAAAAGAACCAAACAGAAAGCTCCATTTTTAATGCCTAAGCATGAGTTCCCCAGCTGTCATGAACAGCCAACTATAACAAACCAGTGAAACAAAACTAAAAGATGAAGCTTTTAAAGCCTCAAACAGCAATATAATCAACAAATTCAAACTTTCAATATCTAATATTTTTACAACAGTTCCCACAAAAACCAAAATGCTGACACCGTTCCTATACATTCGATTCAGCCTGTAAGAGTAGTGCTCGTTAATTCAACTTATATTTGAGAATAAACCCAGAGTTTTTGCTGAAATCTCAGTAGTTAGTTTCCTAAGCTTCATTTATATATGACTTGGCCTATAACATAATGACTAACTAATGGTAACAACTCTGCTCTTGGTTACTAAAACACTAGGTCACATTCACATGCATAAACATTCAGCTATGCAGGGTCAATTTTTGCTCCTAAACCCAGCAAAATTACTACACCTTTTTTGTAGATTCCGACTCACCAGGATTAACCGACTTCTTCTCAGGAATTTCGGGTTTAATCATGGCTGATCGTCCTGTACCAGCACCTTTGGAAGCACTTGATGACTCTATTGTGAGTGAAGATGCCTCATCTCTAGAAGCATACCAGGATTTCCCACAAGCAATACATTCCAACTGAAAGCAAAATGAAGTTTAAAGAAATTTAACGGTCAAAAATAAAATCTGAACAATTCCAAAGCAAAGCCCTAGATTTAAGATTAGAAAGGTTTAGAAAGGTTTAACTAATGAAGGATGTCGTTGCATATTTGTACAAGCATATCCCGAAAGATCAGAAACCACCACTGAGCGCGCACCGGGGTTTTTCCAGCAATACCAATGGCAACCCAGGATAATTCGTGACCCCAAATTTCTTGTCAAAGAACAGAGAGATCAAGAACTTTCTATGCAGCACCATCTCATTGACTTCAACAACAAAATTTGCTTCTTCTATACTATATCCATAATTCCCTTCCATTTATCATTAACTTATTTTGTTGCAATCGTGGACTTCAACTTCAAGATAAAAAAAGAAATTGTAAATTTTAAAATTCGGATTATAAATTTATTGAATCAATAATTACAAAAATTTTCGAATTCATCATATTTATTTCTCATACGATCATTCACATATGCCACTCTCCTTGGAGTAAGGCCTTTGATAAAAATCACCAAAGCTTTATTATTGGAATGGTTAGAATTTAAAATGTTCACACTTCGTAGGCATATTTAATTTTACAAATGTAACAAGTTAATGCATTATACTTGACGCTGAATATATTTGGTAATATATATATATGTTGGGCATTGGATTCCAGCAAGTAGGCAACTCTTTTGGCAGTGCTGTGGGGGGCTGGAAAGATGGGCCATACAGATTAGTTTTATTTGAGAAGAGACAGACTAACTCTCCCTCACTCTCTCATCCCTCCAATAATTAAAAGCTTTTGCCACCTAATTTGATCCTTAGAATTAGATATACAATACCTTTTAATGATTTGTCCGGATTAACCACCTTTTTCTTTTCAAGTTGCCAATGTTGCCACCCTTCTTCCAATATTGTTCTATAAGTTTTTGTGATCACGGGGATATAGTTTTGTTTACAAGTTTTATTGACAAAATTAGAGTTCTTAAATCAATGACAAATGGTTGTAATTTCTAGGTCAGAGATGTATATAATAATATGTTGTACTTTCTGAAATTAATAGAAGTCAGAAGAAGTCCATTATATCCTCTAGATGAGCATGCATATTTTCTCACGCATACTTATGTAGATAGACTTTTCCAAGTATTTGAGACTTCCAATTTGAAAGAGATGTGATTACCAATTAAGAAAGTAATTAATTAGGTTTATGCTGCCTACAGCATATGCTATGTCATCTTGTGATTTTTGTTCGGTCAAAACATCCATATGAAAAGCAGAATTAATGAAGGTGTGATGAAAGAAATGGGCATTGTATTTTTAGAAATCCCCCTAGTGGCAAATGGGGAATCACATTGGAGTTGGTCAGTATTTTTTGATTGAATATAGCCAGAGCAACCAACATGCATCTCGTTGTCTCCTTCAATATCCGGCTCACAGAACTCTCATTGAAAAGTTGACGAGCCCTCTTCCAAACAAGTACCCTTTCCACCATTTATTATTATTATTTATTTGATAATAATTATAATTATAATTATAATTATATCAGTGTCACTATCTGATATTTGCCTACATAAGGCCACACCTTCTCAATTTCATTGTTCATTGCTCTCTCTTACTCTTTCAAGTTCTTGAGCTTTTTGATCAAAACATTAGTTAATGTCCTCTTAGTCTAAAAAATAAAGAAAATCCCATCACTGCGAAAAAGAGAAAAAAAATATGAGAGAAATTCTCCACGATCAAGCTGGTCAGTGTGGTAACCAGATTGGTGGCAAATTTTGGGCAGCTGTATGCGATGAACATGGCATTGATGCGACGGGAAACTATTTTGGTACTTCTCGTTTTCAGCTTGAGAGGGTCAATGTTTACTACAATGAAGCCAGTGGTGGTCGCTAGGTGCCTAGAGCTGTGCTAATGGACCTTGAGCCAGGGACTATGGAAAGCTTGCGTACCGGTCCTTAGGGCAGTTGTTTAGACCCGATAACTTCGTCTTCGGCCAAAACGGAGCTGGGAACAACTGGGCCAAGGGACATTATACTGAAGGAGCTGAGTTGATTGATTCAGTTCTTGATGTTGTTCGTAAAGAGGCCGAGAATTGTGATTGCTTACAAGGTATCGATCCTTCAGTTTCAACCGTGGCAGTTCTTCATTTGCAAGCAATAAAGGCACATTTAACAGTACTTTTAGAGTGAATAGTATTACTTTTCCTCCTTCATAGTCTTGTTTTTGGTGTTTTAAAATGGACTTTGGATTCAGGTTTTCAGATTTGCCATTCGCTGGGAGGTGGGACTGGTTCAGGCATGGGGACCTTACTGATATCAAAAATCAGGGAAGAATACCCAGATCGGATGATGCTGACTTTCTCGGTCTTTCCTTCACAAAAAGTCTCTGATAATGTGGTTGAGCCCCACAATGCGACCCTCTCCGTGCACCAGCTAGTGGAGAATGCTGATGAATGCATGGTCCTTGACAATGAAGCTCTCTATGATATCTGCTTTAGAACTCTCAAGCTCACAAATCCCAGCTGTAATTTGCACCTTAACTTTTACTATTTCATTTATAAATAAATAAATAAATAAATAAATATATATATATATATACATACATATATTTATACACACACATGATTAAATATCACATCAATTAAGTTGACTAGTGGTATACTTTACTTCAATCGTATCATTACTTTAATCTAACAAACAAGCAAATTAAAAATAATTCAAGCACCTAAAACTTATCTATACTAATTGGGTTTTCCTCCTTGAGTGAAAAGGACACTTAATTTTTTTTTTTTAACTTTTTTCCTACCAGCTAAAGTAGGATCCAAGGTTTGAGGTATCAAAATGCAAAGCAACCAATCCATCTATACATGACATTTTTTAAGAAACTTTTAACTAGAAATAATGTGATCTTTTAAACTTTTTGTGCGTGTATATGAACAGTTGGTGACCTGAACCATTTGATTTCAACGACCATGAGTGGATTCACATGCTGCCTTCGCTTCCCTGGTCAACTCAACTCTGATCTTCGAAAACTAGCCGTAAACTTGATCCCATTCCCACGCCTCCACTTTTTCATGGTCGGTTTCGCACCCTTGACGTCGCGCGGCTCCCAACAGTACCGATCCCTAACAATCCCCGAGCTCACCCAACAAATGTGGGATGCCAGAAACATGATGTGCGCTGCCGATCCTCGCCATGGCAGGTACTTGACTGCCTCAGCCATGTTCCGAGGCAAAATGAGCATTAAGGAAGTTGATGAACAAATGACAAACGTGCAAAACAAGAACTCTTCCTACTTTGTAGAGTGGATTCCCAACAACGTTAAATCAAGCGTTTGTGACATTCCACCGACCGGGTTATCGATGTCGTCAATCATGGGAAATTCGACGTCCACACAAGAGATGTTCCGGCGTGTCTCAGAACAATTCATGGTGATGTTCCGGAGGAAGGCGTTTTTGCATTGGTATACAGGGGAAGGGATGGATGAAATGGAGTTTACGGAGGCTGAGAGTAATATGAATGATTTGGTTTCGGAGTATCAGCAGTACCAAGACGCTGTGGCAGATCAGGATGGTGAAGAGTATGAAGATGACGAGGCAGTGGAAGATTGAGGGGAGGCTTTTTTTATTATTATTTTTTTGAACGTTTAGCCATGGTCCAAAAACCTGGTGATTGAGATTATTCTATGATTGTCAATTTGTCATCGATGCCTGATCAATTCGGAAGCCATGTTTCATTTGTGTTGGGAATCTGGTGTACTTCTAGCAACGTGAATGAATTATGATCGAGAGATTGTGACTAATTAACTACGCGTAAACTTTGCATCTTAATTTTTTTTTATACGAAAAATGTTCAGTATGGCTTTGTTTGAAAAAATTATCATTAATATTAATATTTTATTTTTTTTAAATACCAAACCGAAATTGAAGCAAGTAGCAAACATAAATGAACCAAACCAATCCAAATTTCATTAGTTCATACTGGATTTTTATTTTTAATTTTGTTCAACCCTACCTGAAAACCACTATCGTTGCCGTCACCGCCGTCCGGAAACGTGGTTAAAGCCAAAGAAAATATTTGAAGTTAATCGGAAAAGACATACATCCAGGACTTTGCTGTCATCAGAATATTTTTAGGCAACTCTTCCTCATTAATAAAATGCAAAAATTGTCAAATTACATTGCACACAATAAACCAAAGCCGTGACTTTTCGATAATCAACATTTCAGAAAAAACTCAATTTCAATCAATTCATGAGAGTCACGAGGCTTGAAGTTTTTTTTCGTCAATGGGCATGAAAGAAATATTCCATTCAATTCACGATGACTCTGAAAGTCAAACCTGGCCTAGAAAAAAAAAATTAATGCTTTATTATAAACATACATTGCATTTTGCCTAAGTGCAGGCGGAAGACTACATTGAATGCTAGATATAACTCGTTGACAATGACACAAAAAAATCCTTCCTCTTCCATGTAATACAAATTATATAGGCTAACAACATACAAAAACAGCCAATTTCCATTTCCCAAGTACTGTACATAAATTACAAGCAAGAAAACATATTCCTATTCACCCTTTAAAAATGCAATTTTAAACAACAAAAACGCTTCTCTACAAATATATAATCCGTTCCCTAATTATTCCCCCAACATCATTGTATCAGGAAATGTCAATAAGAGAGAAAACAAGGGTAGATACAATGAAGTCGTCCCAAGAACCCCCCCCCCCCCACCCGGTTGAACTGACAAAACCAACCCACATCCAATATTTTGTTAAAGAATGTTTTGAGCTGACCATGAATCAAACCAGTTATGCAAAGGGAGGATCGACATTATATGTGTTCCTTTGTATCCCATGGTTTCTTTTGAAGTTAAAAAGCTGTCATCTATCTTACCCAAAAACTGAGAGGCTTATTTTTTGCCAATGGATGGTCATCTTCAGGTTGAATGGAGAGTGACCTATTTTATAGCTTCAATCATTGTCAAGAAGTTGCATTCTTTCTGTTTTCAAGCCCAGAACCCTCCCTGAGAGCAGCTTGCGCCTCGTCCTCCTTTCCTAGAGCAAATAGAGCGGCAGCTTGCAAGTAGGATGCAATATGCCAAATAGGAGATATTACTTGTGCTTGCACTGCATCGTTTAGGGCTTCTTGAGGCATGTCACCCATAAGGTAAGACAAACTACGCCGAGCATAAACTGTTGGCGAAACCATGGTTCCAACATCAATGAACTGGGAAATGAATGAAGTAACTGTCAGCTGAAAAATTTATCATGAATGTCGTAATTTACAAAAATTAGACCCTTTCTAGATTCAACCATGGCAACAAGAGTACCCAAATTGACAAATTACCCAAAATCACTGTTTTCTATCATTCTTGGGACGATAATGGCACTAATTCAATCCTAGGCAACTTTTAACAGTAGGATGATCATAAAGATCATAATACGAAGCAGCAGAAAAGGATGAATGGATATAAAACATAATTTGCAAAAGCGATTCTGGCTATCTCAATTTGCCTCCAAAAAGAAGTCCCATCAAGAAGACATATATGGGTAAAACCTTTGAAATTCAGAGAAAAATAGTAAACTAATTCTAACCTGGGTATAGCATTCAATGGCAGCTCTAAAATCTTTATGTCTAAAAGCAACATCACCCTTTTTCTTCGATGTCAATGTTTCCTGCATCTGATTCGTCCACATCTGGAATGAAAGCTGCAAACCATAAAAATAGAAGTGAGAAAAGCACTCACCATACAGCTGAAATAAGCAAACACAAAACCAGCAGTCATTCTACATGAAAAATTTTAGATGTGTACAATATTAACAAATTCGCATATAAAATGTAAATACGAATATTTTGTCATATCTATACATTAAAATGAACAAAGCAAGAGCAAGGACATGTAACACATTAGATCATTTATGAATAAAGTGATCATATTAGATTGTTAAATATCCAAACATTTATCCACGTATGTGTGTATGGATTTATCTGCACTTATTTGTATAGATATGCATGCAGCCAGCTCACTTGAACTCCTAATTCTATGCCATTCACAATAATGACTCTCAACCTAACCACCAGCACAAGAAACAGTTGTAACAAGATCTTGATGCATTGGCCACCCCGAAAACCACAAAAGAGAAAAATTGAATATTGCAAAGTCAAATCATGTTAAACACCTTAAGAAAAAATAGTTTTATCAACAATTACATTGCATCCCCAAAAATGATAAAGAAAAGTTAATAACCTTGCCACAGCAATCAAAATTAATATAAAAAAATCATAACTTCTGACAACTAATTAGAAAGAAGCTTGAAAGCCATTTTTTTCGTACATATGCATATGTCCAAGGGTGAAAATAGGATTTGAATCTAGGACCTTATGCCACCCAAGGGAAGGTAAGAACGACCATGCAAAATCTTGATTTGTCAAGTTTTTAGGCCAAATAATATATGCAAAAATGTTCACTTTTAAGACAACAACGAACCTCAGTGGCAGCACCCTCATCATCTTTATATCCAAGCTTTTCTAAGACATCATGAATGGCAGTCAAATCCATTCTTAAGCAGGCTTCCCCAAGCGGTGATAAAGGTACAGCATCAGCTCCATGAGGTATGCCCATTAATACATGAGAAGGGACCTTCAGAATTAATTGAAAAAGCAACATCTCATTAACGGAAAAGTATTATTCAACTTTAAAACAGATAAGACCTAACAACTCTGCATATAAAATGACATCTATATCTATTAGGAGTTGAGCATTACACTATATGTTAGGATGATGAGCTTTGTCTATCTTGTTTGTATGGAATAAACTATTAAAAACATAAAGACATACAAGTTATATAATGAGAATTTGTCTCTCTCTGGACGAAGAAAGCAAGTCAAAAGAAACTGCAGTTCCTATTTTTAAGAAAAGTAAAGGCTTGAGAACAGAACATGACTTTTGATGGCAGCCATAATGGACAAATGGTCTTAGAAATGTCAAATTTGGAAATTACAACATGCATTTACTTGAGAAATAAAAGACAAACAACCTCAATTTCCCTCTGAAGAGGAATTAGTGCGGCAACTAATGACTTTGGATTTGGCCGTTCACGGGGCTCATATTGCAAACATCGTGATGCTAGACGCACTAACTCAGTCCCATCATCATTTGAAAATTGCCCTTCCAAACAAGAATCTATCAGCCTCTGAATGTTCCTGTCATGGATAAGGTCCAGTGCCTGAAAGTAATACAATGAAATGTTAGGGGTACAACAGTTGGCATAACTACACTATCCTAAAATGGAAAAGCCAGCAACCAAATTACTATTACAACATTCATTTTGGCAGGCACAAAGTGGCACAGGTATTCTGAAAGAAGTCTGTTGCATAGAATGGTCTCTAATACACTTACGTGACTTGGAGGAATATGTTTTCCACTGAGAAGATCAAGCAGAATGGTGCCAAAACTATACATCACACTTTCTGGTGTCACTCTTCCTGCATGAGGAACAGAAGACAAGAACAATTAGAATACTGAACTATCCCACCCCCCCCCCCAAAAAAAAGGTGAACAAAATTAGTACCATAAGACTGGATGTAAATACTGCATTACAACAGAGTTAATAGAGCCACACAACCATATTGTTATCAAATCTCCATTTATAAACATCATATAGCATATTTGCAGTCCCATATAAATAGTATTTCTAAGCAGATTCTACCACAATGGTATCATGCAGTATCTCCCAAAAGAATAGATACCTTCTTCTACATAATCTGCTTGTCGGTAAAAGTTCACTAAGAGTCCTTGTACTATAGTAAAGGAAATGTTCTTAGTCCTTCTACTATTAAATTCAGTATTTTAGTACCTATACTTTTGAAATTGTAGCAAATAAAGGGAAACGGTTAACAGTGTTAAAAAAAACCGTCTCAGTGCTAACCTGTCATGTGACCTAGAATTTTAAATTTTATACAAAAATAGGTTTGGGTTTAGGGTTGGGCTTGGGCTTGGGTCTGAATCATTTTTTTTGGTATAAAATTTAAAAATTTTACATTACATGACACATCAGCATTTTATCAGCATTCAAATGGTTTTTTTAATACCATTAACTATTTTTCGTTATTTGCTACAAATTCAAAAATACAAGGACTAACACGTTGAATTTAATAGTATAGGGACTAAAATGCTCCTTTCACTATAGCACAGGGACTGCCAATAGACTTTTACCCAATAACTAAGAAAAATCAACAGATAATGCCTTCAAAGAAAATTTCTAGCATGAACAAAGGAGAATAGTGATCCTCTATATGTAGGCTACTAACATATAATATAGTGCATAAAGTGACAGTAGATTACCCAACAACTAAGAAAAATGCAAATAAAAGAGCGAAAAAAAAAAAGTCACAGCTAGAAATCTTATTTTAACAGTCTGATTAATTCCTAACCTGGTTTATTTCATGGTATTCGATAGCCAAGTCCATTAATACAACCATCAAAATTCCAAATATCTTACTGGTAAATAAAGATTAGTAAGCATTTAATGAAGCTTATTGCTTGTTCAAGAAAATAAGTACCTGTCCTCAAATACTCAGGAGGAGTGAATGCCAGGTTTGTACTGTAACTTTTTCCATCTCTACTGTTCTTCATCAGACCAAAGCATGAAAGTCTAGGGTTCCCCTCCTGAAATTAATGTGCATAACTAATGAATTATACTATTTCTAACTTTGAACGAAAAAATAAATAAAAAACATACTTACATCATCGAAAACTATTCTATAAGCATTTAGATCATGATACAGGGCACGTCCCTTGCTGGTGCAGTATTCTAGAGCTTCTGCAAGATGCAAAGCAACCCTTAGTCGCATTGCCCACTTCATTGGTTGTGCTTCCCCTGAAAACCCATAAGTTCAATTATAAAGGTAAGTCTGAAATAACATTTCTTTTTACAATGATCCAGCAAAGAGAATGAAAGAATCAGAAACTAACGACTTGAAAAAGGACAGAATCATAATTCAACTGATATTGACAAGTTTTACATTCATTTGAACCATATAAGGCAGCTGTTCGAATGGAGAGGGGAAAACTTAAATATAAACCAAATGCTAAAGCTGAAGCAAGGGAACCAAGCAAGAGCTTACAATGGAATAAGTGCTTTGCCAATGTGTCATTAGGCATAAATTCTGCAACAAGTAACCTCTCCTCACCTTCACAGCAACAACCAAGTAAATTTGCCAACCTGTGGTTCCGGAGCTGACCAACAGCTCTTGCTTCTTCCTAAAGTTATAGAAGCTAAAATTAGAAGCTACAAGTTTTATAATGAAACCTAACATATTTCTACGTTGACAGCAATTTTGCAAAACAAATTTAATGACAGCAGGAAGAGACAAACTCATGTCAGAACAAGTATTCTTGAAGGTTACAATTAAGAGACATTTGATACATGAGTGCATAAAACATATCAGCATCTTAACTGAAAGAGACAAATCCCTCCAAGAAGAAAAAAAACCCCCCCCCCCCCCCCCAAAAAAAAAAAAAA
>JBBYHM010000010.1:5960577-5994612 GCA_038381775.1 Adansonia rubrostipa | reverse complement strand
TCTGCTGTAGTCAACAAGCAGTGTTTCGATAGGTTAACAAGGGAGATGAAGTTTAATATGATGCTCGTTCAAGAAACGAAAATGGAAGAAGTTGATGAAAGGTATTCAAGAAAGATTAGGTGTAATTGTGATAGTGATTTCGATTCGTTCCATTTTGCAGCAAAAGGCTTATCTGGTGGTATTTTTTGATGTCATGGGACAAAGGTGGATTTTATTGTGATTTAAAGCTATGTACGTGCGAATTAAAGGTAAATGGAGTGGGAGGAACTTTGATTGTGTAATTTGTAATGTTTATGATCCATCATAGGCGGCTGAGAAAGGTTCTTTATGGGTTAAACACTCTCTATGAAAGATCATGTAGAGGTTCTGAGGATTCAATTTGAAGTTAAAATTGAGCAAGATTAAGAGTTTATTGAAGAAACGGTATAATAGAATTTGGGCTGAAGAAGATGAGATTCGTTGTCTTGAAGGAGATAGATTGATGAGTTGGATCAAATTGGCACTTTGTCAGGAATTAATGGAAGAGGAATTAGAAGATAAAAAAGAAGGTGGGTCATGGAACTGTGGAACGCGTTAAGGGTCAAGGAAGCAATGTGGAAACAAAAGTCAAGAATTAGGCAGCTCGTAGTAGGTGATTTGAATACAATTTGTTTTTATGAACAATAGTGTAAAAATTGGGGCGCGGAGAAAAGTCAATTCTTGGACTTGTGATTGATAATATGAATGGGTTGAAAACCCAAAGGCTTTTCAGAGATGCGTTGGCAAACGCAGGAGCATCTAGATTGGAGTCTTTCATGGGATGTCTGTTTAGAAAGTTTCTGATATTTTTATTGTGGTTTCTTTGGGGTCAAGGTAATAGGGCTCATAAGTATTGATGGATAAGATTGGGGGAAATTTTGTGAATTAGGTGATTGGAGTAGCCTGAGTCTAGAATGAGGGCCATCCTCTGTTGCTGGAGCTGTGAACAGAATTTTGTATCTGTGTTGAATCCATTAATAAAAGTTTGGCTTTCCCAAAAAGTAAACAAATTAATTAATTTCATATACTCCATCGGAAGTTTTAGTGCAGAATATATTAATTTCATTGACGTGCGAAAAGTTTATTTCTCGTTAAAGCACCATGCAAATATACACTTCAAGGACAGAACACGACTCTGTAATTGGTTCCACCAGGGCAAGCAACAGTGCTTGCTCGATCATCTGTAGGGTAACTGTAAGCGTCAGGGCACCTTGTCTGGAAAAACCTAGAGTAATCCGTAGGACCGCAGTTCCCGGAATTGCAACAGTATTGATCAGTTTTGAAAACTGTGCAAGGATGATTGCAGCCACCTGGGGCTTTCAACACATTAGGGCACTGCCCATTGATATCTGCTGTGCATCTAGTACCCCGGGCGCAACCCCCAGAAGTTGGACTAAATTCCATAGGAACATTAAATCCATCAACCAGAGAGATATCGAAGAAATCCAAGTTGTTGTACTGGTTCAGTGCGAATTCAGCCAGGGTGTTGGGTTGTGCACCATAGCCTTGGCACCGCAATAGACCCCCACAGTCACCGGTTTGGCATCTGCCTCGCCCGGATCCGTCAAACTGGCAATTGGTTCGACCCCAAATACGAGCTCCTGTGGTGTCTGTGCTCATATTTAAATTCCAGACTCCACCGCTGTCAAGCTGCGTTCCACCACCACCAGGCACAGGCACAGCCGCTGCCCAAACCGTGTAGGGGCAGTTATTTCGAATGTTAAAAGTGGCAGCTCTGGCCAACGTGAAGCAGAGAGCAATAAAAGAGAAGGAAAACAAAGAGACGCTTTTCAAGTTCATCTTTCGCTAGACAGGCAAAATATAGTACTGTCGGACTTTTGATAATTAGCTTTCTAATTGTATTGTATCAAGTTTGTGAGGAAACGGTGGATTAATACAGATGCCAAAGACAGACTAAACAAAGAATTTGAGCCCCTGATTGGTTGTTCAGGACCCATGGCTATGAACGTAAATTAAACGTTCGTGGAAAATTCATTTGGAGTAGCCTGGAAATTAATTAATATCGCTTTACTCCCGTCTGATAAGTAAGTCAAGATTCAAGAACACGTCGTCGTCAGTCTCCACTGTCCACCATGTAGTTAAATAAACCCTATAATCAAAATATATATTTACATCTAAGATGTTTACAAAAGCGAAAACTTACTAGGATTAACTTGAAAACGGATCGATCTCTCACAATCTGATGAGGAAATGTAAAACATTCATATTGGAGGAAACCTCCAAATTCCAATCTCTTAATTTTGTTTTGTGGAATTGTTTACAAATTATGATTTTGGGTCGGTAGTTAATATGAGAATAGACAACGCATGTTGTATTTTGTGGTTTTGTTTTTTTCAATTATATAATATAAAAATAATATAAATGATTAAATATATTAAAATTTAAATATAATTATAATATGTGAATTAAAAATATTGTGTTTAAATTTTAAACATATTATGTAATATTTATTTTATTAATTTATTATTTTTATTAAAAAGATCTTGTTAATATTATTTAAAATTATTAAACCTAAACTATATTACATGAAGCGAATATTTAACTAGAAAGTTAAAATTTTCTTTTCTCATGGGCCAAAAATTAATCAAACCCATTTCAGAGATTAACAAGCATACCAATTAATCCCAAAATTTTTTTTTTTTTTAAGTATTGACTTAAAAAACACAGCATGAGGGAAGAGGAAAAAGTAGAGGTTTAATTTTGTAGGGAACTTCATTGATTTTGTGGGAGGAATTTACAAGTGATTTAATAAAATATCTATAAATTATTTTATTAGTTAAAATACAAAAAAATAAAAAAAATAAAAATAAAAACACCCAAAGAATAAAAGGAAATTTCCTAGAAAGAGATATCACTAGCAGCAGAACACGATTGTTTTGTAAGAATTGAAACTTGCTTGTAGCATCTTATTTATATTTTCGTGTTGTGGTTTTTTTTTTATTTTTATTATAATTATATTTAAATTATATATATATTATAAAATAGTAAATAGTATTAATTAAATTTGATAATTTTAGACATAAAATAAATATCAAAAAAATTAAAATATAATAAAAATGAATGAATTTAAAAATATATATAACGTGTCAATATACATATACCTAATACCTTTAATATGATAATAATAAAAAAAACAAAATTATAAATTATTTAAAAAATTGCAAATGAGAAAGCCAATTTCTTCCCAAATGAAGGTTAATTTTTACATTATTTTGTAGTATAATAGCTGATCAAACAATATATATATATATATATATATATATATATTCCTGCCACATTAAATCAAGTCTAAATTAACCAACAAAATAAATATTTAATCTTAGAGCTCGTAGCTCTACATACATATCGATCCTGAAAAGCCCAAACAGCATGGTTTCGTCAAACATTGGCAGGCATTGTTTCAAGGACAGAACACTACCTTATAGTTAGTCCCAGCGGGACAAGTAAATGTGCTTGTTTCATCATCTTTAGGGTAACTGTAAGCATTGGGGCACCTTTCTTTGAAAAAGCTTGAAAAATTTGTTGGACCGCAGCTCCCAGAATTGCAACAATATTCATCAGTTTTGAACACAGTACATGGGTTGTTGCATCCACCAGGGGCCTGAAGTTCAGTAGGGCACTGCCCTACAATTTCTGAACTGCATTTTATTCCTCTAGTGCACCCTGTAGAAGTTGGACTAAATTCCATGGGAACATTGAAGCCATCAACAAGAGAGATATCGAAGAAATCCATGTCATTGAACTGGTCTAATGTGTATTCAGCCAGGGTGTTTGGGGGTAAACCATAGCCTTGGCATTGGAGTAGCCCTCCACAGTCACCTGTCTCGCATTTGCCTACCCCTGCGTCATCGAATTCGCAGTTGGTTCGAGCCCAGATGCGGGCACCTCCTGTTCCGGAGCTTACGTTGAGGTCCCAGGCTTGGCCGTGGTCAAGCTGCCTGCCGCCTCCAGGCGCTGCCGCGGCCCAAACCGTGTAGGGGCAGTTGTTTCGGATATTGAAAGTGGCTGCATTGGCTAATATTGTCTCGTGGGAAGCTGCAACATAAACAAAGTAATGTATTAAACTGTTCATCATCTTCGCAATGCAAGAGAAATATAGGCTTAACTAACTTTAATTTTCTGATCTAAATTATACGGTATTTATGACCCAAAAAACAAATTTATAGACTTCTGCACAGCTCTAATTCACTTTAACTTAAAAATGAAGAAAAAGGGGAACTTTCCATTTTTATCAGTTTTCAAGTAACTTATCATAGAAGAGATGTCTCAATATACTTAACAAGAGGTTTTTTTTACCATAATTTTCATGTCAATTCTCATAAACTTGCCTAAGGAACAGATGAATAGAAAAAAGAGAAAATAATATGAAATTGGATTCATCAAAAGAGTCTCGATTTCACAGTTCTAGAATTTATATTCGGATTACCATGTATAGATTGGTCCACCATATATATATATATATTACATACATACATTATAAAATATTTCCAATCCTTCATGCATAAGCTAGCGCTTTCAGGTAGATTAGATTTGGGCTTTAATTAGTTAAATAGTAAATAATGCATTAAAAGAAAATAAGATTTTGCTTGGTTGACTATTTATTGTTATTTTATTTTTTTTTCAATAAAAAGTGAGAAACAAAAAAATAAAAAAAAATAAAAACTAAACTAAAAGCAAGAGAAAAAGAAACATAAGTATCAACCAATCAGAAGTCTTGCATTAAAACTAAAGACTCAATAATAGAAGATAAGAAGAAAAAGGTAGGATTAAGATGAAGTTTTTCATGTAGGGCAATAATTTATAATTTTAAATATGGCATAAAAATATGATATAATTGTAATATATTTAATATTATTTTAGTATAATATGTATGTTATAACATGTTTAAATTTGAGCATTAAAAATTTTAATACGTTTAATAATAATTTTAATATGTTTAGTAATTTATTAGATTTAATATAACAGTAAAAAGAATACTTCATTTAAGTATTGTAAAACAAACATAGGCTAATTACGCCCAATAATAACGACTATTGGGCTTAGGACTGGAGGTCGCATCCAGTAGAAATTCACCGAAGAGATTTACAGGCCTAGACTTCAGTTGAGCGGGCCTTTTACTGTTGGCTCTCGACCTAATAATTTATATATTCGTATCATATTTATATATTTTATTGTATTATAATTTTATTTAAATTTTTTTATATTTATATCAATTTTAATATATTTATAATTAGTATTAGATAGATTTTAAAAATATAATCATATCGTTTTGTGTCATTTTCTTATTTTATACGTGCCGTATTCGTGTAATTGCAACAAAACTTGGCTCAATGAAAATAAGACAAATCCACAAGGGCATCCTTGGAAAAGCATTACAAACTGTTTCCGTTTATAAACAAACCGAAAAGCCTTCCTAATTAGCTGTTAATGACTCATCTGTTAAACTTCCGGCTTTGCCTTTCGCTTCTCGAAGAAGACCGGAAGTCAGAAACAGCAAAGGGAAAAGACGGGGGGGAAAAAAGGGAAAGCAGAAAGCCAAAATTTCTGCATATTTTTTATGCATTAAAAGTACTAAATTTTCATATTTTTGCACCGCAATTCTGAAAATCTTCTTAACCCTTTATTATATACAGCAAAATAAATTGATTAAAATTTATATGTTTTAGTAAAATTGTTTACGAACACAATAAAATGGCACGAGAATCATGATGAAATATGCATTTAAAAGTTCATTCTGCGACTCTAAACTCTCAGGAAGAGCCTAGATTCTATACTGAGAATTTCTGGCTGCAATGACCTCCAAAAACAAAGACTCCTATATCATAAGGAAGAGAAGTTATAAAAAGGCTTGGAATCTTAACATTTCTGGTGCAGCCTGCTCATTTGTAGGGACTTTCCCATGTTTTTCATTGGAAAAGAAGTCATTGGTAATTACCGATGAATGGCATCAAGTGTCTTTTTTGGAAAACAAAATCTCTCCTTTTTTGAGAGGAAGGGTACATAATCAAATTTCTCTTTATTCTTTGCTTTTCCTTTTCAGAAGTACTGCTTTAGGGTAATCAACCTGGCGGGGATCGATGATTCAAGTGCTCGAAAGACACCAAGTAGTGAAAGCCAGCTTCCCATTGAAGCTGAAGGCCTTTATCAGATCTCAATTTTTCACTTTTGGCTGCCACATTTATGCTTAGCTTCATGAAAAACCATATTTTCTTGCAACTGAGTCTCAGCATCTTCGTTTTTGCTTATAAACAACTTGAACTGATGATGCCATTAATGTTTACAAATTTGTGCTTCAAAGCCACTTGCAGATCCAAATGCATGTAGAATGACATGACATATAAATAGGATGAATGGAGATCAGATCCTAGATAAATTTCCAAGGCACGGTTTGTGTTTCTTCTATTGTGGCCACACCCTGAACTTTGCATCTACTACTGCTGTGGACTCACTGCTAATAAACTCGTCAACCCGGTTAACCCAAATTACGCTAGGAAAAAAAAAAAAAAAAAGCAGAAGTCGTTAATTATTAACATATCATGCTCATCACGTGGATATCTATGGGTCAAATTCCTCGCTTTAGATTTGCTATTCAAACTATGAATGATCTACAAACACCCCTTTTAGATTAAAGCTCTAATTCTGATATTAATTACACTTCTTAATTCGAGCTTTTTTTATTTTTTTTGTCTATAATAATTTTAAATATTATTTTTATATAATATTTATTTATTTATTTATTTTATTAAAATATTATTTTTTTATTAATATTTATATTTTTTAAATTAAATTTAAATAAAAATATTTATTATTAATATTTAGTAACGATAAGCGCTTGCCAGGAGTTGGACAGTGGTAAATTTCTTGCACCGAAACTATGAAAAGCGCGCCAAAAGAGCCAAGACAATAACTACCGAAACAAATTATGAGTTTTGACTGACTGACTAACTCAGAGATCCTTCTTTTGATAAGGACTGACGGGATCTTTATAACAGTGGATCTTCTCTTCTCTCTATCTCAAACCCTTTTGTTTTGGGGATAACTACCACGTTTCACAATCATTGCCTTGTTTCATGCATTCTTATCCCCTGTTGTTTCTTTTAGCTAAAAGATAGTTTCCTTGATTGTCTCAAACAGGTTCTTCCAAACTTAAATACTTCTAAAACTGATTTTTTTTTTTCCCCCTTCTTTGACAGCCCAATCTCCCTCTCACTCCCTTCCCTGAATTCTATAATAATTTTTTTAAAAAATATTCTCTTAAAATCTTTTTTTTTTCTAAAAATGGGTTCTTCAGAAAAAACTATTCTTGTTACCGGTGGAGCTGGGTTCATTGGCACCCACACTGTGGTACAGCTTCTCAAGGAAGGTTTTAGAGTATCAATTATTGACAATCTTGATAATTCTGTTATTGAAGCTGTTCATAGGGTTAAAGAATTGGTGGGTCCTGAGCTTTCTCAGAAACTTGACTTCAATTTGGTAAGAAATTCTTCATTTATTGCTCCAAAAAATGAAATTTTGAATCTTTGCTCTATATTGTTTTCATTATTATTATTATTATTATTATAATCATACACTGGGTTTTTCTTGGTTTTAAGATCTAAGGATCAAGATTTTGGTTTTGTTTGGTTGCAGGGTGATCTAAGGAATAGGGATGACTTGGAGAAGCTTTTCTCTAAGACTAAGTAAGTTAACTGGACTTAATAACTTTTCTGGTTTTGATTGTTTGTGGTTAGCTTTGAGTCATCAACTTACCATGATCCGCATTTTAGTTAAACTTATGTCATTGTACTGCTTGCATTTTGTCCTAAATCTTTGTATCTAGGTAAATGGATTTATTGAAAAGTGAATATTTTATCTTGATTTTTGTTTTGCTTTAGGATTATGCTATTAACTCTTTGAAATGATTTCAAATGAATGTTATAAATGTTGTGAAGTTGACTTCTTTTTTACTTCAACAAATTCCATAGGTTTGATGCAGTCATCCACTTTGCTGGCGTTAAGGCTGTTGCAGAAAGCGTTGGCAACCCTCGTCGTTATTTTGATAATAATTTAATTGGCACTATCAATCTGTATGAGATCATGGCCAAATATAATTGCAAAAAGGTATGACAATGTCTTAAATTCTTTGTTTTCCTCTCTTTGATATTTTTGATAATTATAAAAATCTGTATAATTATTTGATAGTTGTCTTTCAACTGGTACAAGGAAGATGGTAGATTACTATGATTATCGGAAGTCTTTAGTGAACTGCGTGATGATGTTTTTTTCATGTTCCTGTTATTTGATTCTTTGATGAAGATGACTAGCACTGTTTCAGTACGTGGAGTACCAAAGAATACAGTCAAGGAGTTTATATTTCTTTGTAGAAGTTCTTGAATATTTTATCATATCATAGCAGAGCAGAGGATTGACATTTAGTTATGCTGAATTCCCATTTACCTGACAATGGGTTTTATGCAAAAAATGATAATAGTTTCTCTTGCACCCTTCTCAATTCCACCAATAATTTTCAGGTGCCAGCTAAATCGGACCACTAGTAAAGAATATTGCCCCCCATCCTTCTTTATTTCAACTTAAAAAGTTCATCATAGTTTGCCTTAGCTAAGTTTTAGCACCTTTATTACTTTTTCAGCGTACTTCAGCCATTGCTAAATGCTAATATAAGATTATACTTCTTTTTTTTTTTTTTGGGGGGGGGGGTGGGGCGACAGATGGTATTCTCTTCCTCTGCGACTGTCTATGGCCAACCTAAAAAAATACCATGTGTTGAGGATTTTGAGCTGAAGGCCATGAATCCTTATGGAAGGACAAAGGTAAGTAGTTGTAAAATGTTTCCTTTCTTGGTTTGTAATAATCATACATTCCTTGGGTTTAATCTGGATAAAACCTCCTTGAATTGTAATTCCTAAACTTTGTTTGGACTAAAAACGTTTTCCCCTATATATTCCAGCTTTTCCTTGAAGAAATTGCACGAGATATTCAGAAGGCAGAACCAGATTGGAGTATTATTTTACTGCGGTATTTCAATCCTGTAGGTGCTCATGAGAGCGGTAAAATTGGTGAAGATCCAAAGGGTATCCCCAACAATCTCATGCCTTACATACAGCAAGTGGCTGTCGGCAGATTGCCTGAACTTAATGTATATGGTCACGATTATCCAACTAACAATGGCACTGCGGTAAAAGCTAAGATTCCTCCCTGAAAAATGTATAATTTTCTGTAGGATTACAAGTCCTTATTTGTTAATTGCAGTCAGCATTGTCTTATGTGCCTGCTGGATATCGACGATATATGTTTCATATTTAATACAAAATCAAGTTATTAATATCTGCATAAATATATATATATATATATTAAATAAGATTGTTCATTTGTTGTCAGATTCGAGACTACATCCATGTTATGGACTTAGCTGATGGTCATATTGCTGCGGTTAGGAAGCTTTTTACAACAAATAATATAGGTGGTCAATTTATATCATTCAAGTTTTTACATCGCAATGAATTAAAATTAATCTATTTAAAGATATGAAGGTAACTGGTAGTTAGATCCTTTTGGCAAATAAATGGATTGTTTTAAACTCATCTATTGTTCCAGGTTGCACTGCCTACAACCTCGGAACTGGCTGTGGTACATCTGTGCTTGAAATGGTTGCTGCTTTTGAGAAAGCTTCTGGAAAGGTGAATATTCTTTCTCTATTCCCCCTCCCCCCATCTCTCTCGCTCTCACCCTCGTCTATGCACAATATAAATTGCTGCTGATGAAAATATTGCAGAAAATCCCCATTAAACTATGTCCTAGAAGGCCAGGAGATGCTACAGCTGTTTATGCTTCTACCGAAAAAGCTCAAAAAGAACTTGGTTGGAAGTATGTTTATAATCCCATCTCTTTCCTAATATATTAAAAATTGGAATTACATGAATAATGTTTCAAATCATCTAGTAATTACACCATAAGATAGATCCTCTGTTATATACTGGTACTTATACTTATATCTAATTTCGTCTAACAATGCATTTATCAATAATTTATTGATCATTAAAAGAAACATTTTACTTGAACTATTGAACATGATTCATTTTGAAGCTTAAGTTCAAACAATGTTTTGATAATATTGACTAAAGATGACACTAGCAAATCCTTAAAAGGACTTCTTCGCTATCCACAGATAGTTGAGTAATTCCTACTTTTTTTTTATATATTTATCTTGCTTTTGTAGATTTCATGTTTGTCGATCATTTCGAGTTTAGGACTTTGAGATTTTGCAGGGCAAAATATGGTGTAGCAGAGATGTGCAGCGATCAATGGAAGTGGGCGAGCAACAATCCATGGGGATACCAGTCAAAGCCTTAGGCTTTTAACACTAATTTTCTTCCCCACCCTTTTAAAAGTGTCTCCTGGGGAAGAATTTAAGAGTAAAAAACTTGATTACTTGTTTAGTTTAAGCAAAAGGTGATCCTTGATGATCAAGTAAAGATTTTTCAAGCGTTCAAAGATCTTGTAGAATTCCAGTGTTACAAGGAAATCTTTGTAATTGGGATATTTTTATATTTCTGGAGTTAAAACAAAAGGGTTTTAAATTGACTACAAATAGTTGACTTAGGCAAATGCGGGCTGTCAATAAGCTACAATCTTATCTATTTAACAAGCTTATAAAAGCTTTGATTAACTATTAACGACGCTCAGCTCACTGATTGGGACTTAAGGCTCATTCAGGAAACAAACGTCAGCTCTGAAATTTTCCTGCAATTTTCAATTCCAGCCACGACTGACAGGAAATTTCCCTTGAAAGTCCCACGAATTATTATCAACTACCGTATCCACAGAAAGCCAACTCTCAAAGAAACAAATCAAATATCAGTTTGAAGGGGCTCCGATATTAATTAGAACAAGCAGGATCAAGGAAGCTTCAACTAAAGAATGGAGCAGCAGGTGAAGAAGCCATCGAAAGATGAAAGGGAACATGTTTTGGCGATTGCTTGTAGAATCATATCGGGTGTTTCGCCTGTGGCATCCAATTCTCAGACTCAGCAGCAGCCATTTCCAACCCCTTCACCGTTCTCTTTCTCAGTGGCGTCGACAAGGTGGAGTTCCAGACCTTCCATAGATCACTCAAGTCTCTTCCTTCGGTTCTTGGTGCTTCTTTTCTCCTTTATCTCAGCTCTCACACTGGCTGCCCCATCAACAAAGAAGAAAGACCAACGATCCCTTAGCTTCACTGAGTACCCAGAATTATTTGCAAGATTACAAGGTAAAGCCTTAATCTGAGAGAAACCATTAGCAACTAAGAAATCCATCAATCTAAGCTGAGAGATCACCTTAATCTAACTTCAGTCTCAGTCCTAATGGAGGAACTGCCTGGCCCTGGAGCCTTGCTTGAGCCCTCCAAATCCTCATCTCCCAAACAACTTACAATCTGAAAGATGTGCATAATTAGAGGTCCAACTTCCCAAAACCTGATGTTGGGTTCCAACTCCTGCTCCTTCATAATACTTCTGCAATCTTTATCCTAAAACTGCGTTTAATTTGAATGCATATGCTCCATTTCTATTGATCTTAGATACTTTATTCTCAACACAATATATCAATCACCAGAGATTGTTATTGTCTTTCGTGTAGATACTGCTTCATCGTAGCCATTTTAGCATTCCTTTACGCAGCTTTCCAACTGTTTAAAGGTATCTGTGACATTGCTCACAGAGGCATTCTTATCTCCGATATGACCTCAGACTACCTAGGCTTCATCCTCGACCAGGCAAGTGCCACTCCACATTATAACCCACCATCTATTTCCAATATTTTAAACCCTCAGTTGATGACTATGTTATTTAGACTCGAGGTAAGCGACGAATACTGATATGCTCAATTTTTTTTATATATTTTGAAGATCATACAACTATACTCATGTCCGAATACATGTTGGATATAGGTACTTTAGGGAAAATAAAGTGTCAAAGTAATGTAGGTTGTCAATCTGTGTAATAGCTAATTCATGGGTAGATGTGTAACAGTTGGTGAGTTACCTTCTCATCTCATCTGCTTCTGTATCAACACCAGTCATTGGAGAGGTTGAGCAAGGCACACCACTTTGGAAGGGAACCGTCGTATCAGCTAGCATGTCCTTCGCACCATCTCTAGTTTCAGCAATTTGTGCTGTCTTATCTGGCTACAAGCTTTGCAAGAGAATTGTCTGGTGAATGATGTTGCTGGCTGGCTGGTGTATGTATTATCACTGTATAGTTATGCTTCATTCCACAAATAACTGCTCTAGTGTTTAAATTAAATAAAACTGCATAATCTCGAACGTATATTATCCTTCAAATATTCAATTTGACATATAATCTGGGGACCTGTATGACTGAATGTTGGTTTCTTGGGCGGTTGTTTTTCCAATATTTTGGCCAGCAACTGGAGAATCCTACTTGAATAGCTCAACCCAGTAACATTTGAAGATCGAGGATTGCCAAAAGACATTTTCAGAAATAGAATCCCAAGCTGCAGATTCAAAGCAAGACAATAAAAGGGTCTGAGATTCACAGAAATATCATTGCACGTCAGTAGATTAATGCCTCAGTATGAATATATCACAGAAATATTCATAGATTAATACAATTGTATATAAATTTTGAGCTTCTGAACATGATAATGCATAACAACCAAACACGTGAAAAAAAAAACTCTTACAAACTAAAGTACTACGCTATGCCTTTGAGGAAGCTCCAAAAGGTATATCAAAGCAAATGATGCAAGATAGCATCTTGCTCGCTAGTATTTGCCAATCTATTGGAGTCTCATCTCTTTATTTCTTATAACACTTGCCATGCAACCGGAAACATGTCAGAGAATTCTCAAATGAATTCAATGTGCATTCCACAATTAATAGAACTAAAATCAATTTGAAGGATGGATATAAGGTGTAATAAATTGAAGGCCATTTTCGCTATATCAAATGGTATTAGAGCAATGTCAGCGCCAAATAGTAAAATCGTAATTCAATTGAAATCGTTAAAATATAGCGAGTTAACGAGGAAGCAACCGTTTTGAGTGTGTGGATCCCCGGAAAAACAAGCGTGAAATATCGACGATTGAAATTTCTTTTTCAAGAGAAACTTGGGAGAAAATGAAAATACTAACCTCAGAGCTCAAACTGCGTCCCGCCCGTTGACTCAGCGTGACAGTGAACTCGGAATTTAAACGCCGTGTTTCGGTGAGTAAACTCAGCTATGGAAATATCTTTTTGGACAAACGCAAGGCCCATTCAATTTCAACCCAGGCTTTATGCAAAGATACAAGGTTTTGGGTTGGACCAAAACAGGGCTCCTTGACCCTTTAAAAAAAATTCAAATTATAAAATAATTTATTCAAATTTAATCATGATTATAAAAAATCAAGTCAAATTAATTAAATCAAAAATTTAAAGTATAATCGATCAAGGATTATATGGTTGAACATAAATAAAGCTTGTTCAAGTAAAATATCAAGAAAAATCAATTTTTGTTTTTTTATTTTTTTAAATTATTTTTTTATGTGATAAGATTTAAAATCATAATATTTTAAAATTACATTGATAATCATAACACTAAACCAAATATATTTTATTAATTATTTATTATATTTAATATTTATTTAACATTAAATATATTTAAAATTCTATCTAAGTAAACCCAAATTGATTATACTAAAAAAAAAAATCAAATATCATACTCATTTCATTTCCAATCTAATTCACTTAAATTAAACAAATAATTTAATTCGTCATTTATATGATAAATTCCAAACAGAGTTTCTTCTAGTGATATATTTATTTACGTCCTTCACGTGTGTCAACTAGAGACCATTTATATCTGCACCAGCCTAACCAATTGTATCCCACACCTCTCATTATTTAAAACTTCATTTTGCATCGCTGTTGAGGTAATTTTAAAAGTAAAAAACAATTTTTATATAAAAAATAATATTAAATAAGTAAAAAAAATTAATTTTTTAGTTTAAAATTATAAAATTTTTATGATTTAAAAATTAATTTTATATTTTATTATTTTAAATTTATTTTTTAATATTTTAATTTTTTACAATACTTTTTTTTAATAATATTAAATATTTAAAATTTTTTAAATATATTTTTATTATTTTTTAAATATTTTTTTAAATACTTTTTTATCAACAACGATACTAAACTGAGACTAACTCAACATCTTTATCTTCCACAAAGCACAGGACACAAAGCAGAGGACACGTACAAAAACAACTTATGGTAAAAAAACTCTCAAATTTTCAGAAGTTTTACTGTTCTAAGTTAATAACTTATCACAACATTATTATCTAGAAATAAAAAAAAAGAGAAGATTACGCCTTTTTGTTTTGTTTTCACTATGCGCGTGGTCCCATGTTCTTTGCACTTTTCTATGCATCTTTTATTTCAATTTAATCTTTGTATTTCCCCGTGCTTCTCGAACTAACGAATTTTCTATTTCTTTCTCTCATCATTTACTCCACCGGGAGACCTTCTAGAAGAAACAAAACACAGCCTCTCCTCCCTCCCTCCCTCTTTCTTTCTCAACGTGCTGTCTTTTACTGTTACTATTTTGAAACTTGAAACCTTTGATTCAACCGTGTCTGATCGCATGAGCCAGGTTTTGCTTCTTGTTTGGTTGGTGGGAGAAATTTTTTCTTTCTTTCAGGTGCGAATATTTATCTTCCTTATATCCGCATGTTCTCCCTCTTAGATTCGAACATTTTTTTTAGATGTATTTCTCTATGATTGATGAAATAAACGAATTAATTTTATAAATTTTGTTCATCAATTGAGTCAAAAAGATCGCAACAGCCAGAAACTGTTTATGTTTCTGTGAACCTGAATAAGCTATATATTGCTGAATTTGGCCGACTAAATTAGATATTTTCAGCTTGAAGCATGGAAGATATTTCTTTGTTCATTTATGTATTTTCTTTTTTTTTCCCACTTTCTCTGCTGGCGAGCGTATTATTATTATTATTGTTATTATTATTAGTATCTTTTGCTAATTTTTTTTATTTAAGTTTGATCTAATTACAGTTTAATTAGTCACCAGTTGCAAAGGAATCTCTGTCTCTGGAGAATTCTGGCTCTGTAGGATCCGAACCGAACCGCATGGCACCATCGCCTGCCGATCAACCCTGGGAATCCAACGCCGGTTCTGCCGCTGACTCGCAACGATCTTTACCTACCCCGTTCCTGACGAAAACCTATCAGCTCGTCGATGATCCCTCCGTCGATGACTTGATTTCATGGAACGAAAACGGATCAGCTTTCATTGTTTGGCGGCCCGACGAATTCGCTCGTGATTTGCTTCCTAAGTACTTCAAACATAACAACTTCTCTAGCTTCGTCCGCCAACTCAACACATATGTAAGTGTTAAAAATAAGTTAAATAGTACTAATAATTAGTTTAATTAAGCTTTCAAGTAGCTTATTAGAGAAATTAATTTATTGTTTTTCTTTCTTATTATTTTAGGGATTTAGAAAAGCAGTGCCGGATCGATGGGAGTTCGCAAACGATTGTTTTCGAAGAGGCGAAAAGGGACTTCTCCAAGACATACAGCGCCGTAAAATAACTCCTGCTGCTGCTGCTTCGGCGATGGTGACCGTTGCGGCTGTTCCTAGTAAGGTATTCCCCTCGAATTCGGGCGATGAGCAGGTAATTTTGGCCAACTCGCCTCCTGTCGCCCCCGTCGTGCATCGGACCACGAGCTGCACGATAACATCGGAGATTTTAGAGGAGAACGGGAGGCTTAGAAAAGAAAACATGCAACTGAACCATGAGGTGACTCAGTTGAAGGGATTGTGCAACAATATATTAACTTTGATCATGAACTATGCTTCCGGTCAGTCGGAAAATCATTCAAATTGGGTAGACGGTAAGCCGTTGGATCTATTGCCAGCTAGGAATTCGGCGAGTACTGCGGAGGACAGTGGTTGGAAGGAGGCGTTGGAGATGGAAGAGGAGGCGGAGGCGGCGGCGGCGGCAGATGGTGTGACGCCGAAGTTGTTCGGAGTGACCATTGGGGTGAAGCGCGTGAGGAAAGAGGGTGAGGATGAGGAGCAGAATAATAATCAAGTACAGCAGTAGGATACTCAGCCTGGGTCTGAGGTTAAAAGAGCCATGGATGGAAAAACTGAAGATGAAACGATATTTAACACCATTTGATTTTTTAGTCATTGGACGCTCTCCATGATGGTGATGAGGATGGGGGAGGAACGTGCTCTCACGGGAGCGTTCTTTGAGGAATCACGCGTTCGGAACCTGACACGTGGCGTGAGGAAGCATTCATTCTGGTTGCTTCTGGAATTCTCAACCTTTCGCATCAGGGGATTGAAGGAAGGCGGTTTTGTAAGGGCACATAGAGGAATTAAACGGCGCCGCATCAACAATCCTTTTATGCCGACGGCAATCGAAGATGGTTTTCCGTTCTAATTCCCCATAGGAAGATAAAGATAAGCCAGAAATTGACGAAAAAATGTAAGAATATTTTAGCAAATGGTCAATTATTTATCCATTTTCAGATAAATCTTTATGCAATGAATAACAAGATTCAATTGCTGTATAGATTGAGGATATTGATTTAGTCTTCATTTATAGTTTTCTTTTATATTTCTAAATAGTGGTTCCTGCATATCATGCAATTTTAAAAACTAATTATTCATTTTACGAATATAATGAGCCCATGATTTTGGGAACATTAGGAGGAACTTTCTATGTTAAATAAACTGAACCCATGCCTTAATTTCCAAAGGAAAAACTAAAAAAGAAAAAGAAAAAAAGAGTTTCCAATCCCCGTTATGACATTTCCATCACTTATAGATAACACATTTTCCACACAAATGAAAATGGTTTTGTTTGTATGGTGTCAATTACAGTTTCTACTTTTTAAAAAGAAGAAAAAAAAGTTTATAGTCTTTGGAAAGTTGATGACATCTGATCAAGAATCTGAGGTGAATAATTAATATCTTCACTTAAGAAAGGAGGAAATTAAAGAAGTGGAAGTGTCCAATATTCAGTACTTTAAGCTGTGACAAGTTACTCAAAAAGATTATTGTACTACTTTCAGAGAAAGAGGTTGATTTATTCCACCTTAGCATCCTATTTCATAAGTAAAGAAAGGCTAGTTTTCTTGCTGATCCGTAGCTTGAATGTGACAAAAAGAAAAAAGAGGCAAAGGGCTAAACCTTATAATAATTGGATTCAACATTATAAGATTTTCCATATCAATGGGGTTAGTCTAAAAAAGTCTTTTGGAGTCTATAACTCTGCTCTTTTTTTTTTTTTTAATACGAAAAATGTTAAAAGCCTTAGGTAGGCAAAAAAAGGTATCAGTATTATTACTTAGTATTATTACTTAGACCAACCCTTGATGCTAATCCTGCTTTCTAAGAAGGGAAAAGACTTGGGGAGAGAAAAGAACTTTCAAACCATAAATTACGTGGCCGAACTGATCCTATGCCGATAATGCCCAAAAATGAAAAAATCCAACCATTTCCATCGAATGCGAATTTAATGCAATGGTAAATAACATGCCAGATTTTGCAAATCTGTCATTAAAAATAAATTAGATAAAAATATTTTTAAAAAATAAAAATACATTAACATAAAAAATTATAAATGTTAAAATTTAAATCGTATATTTATTAAATACTTTTTTTAAAAAAATAATTTTATAAATCAATTAAACAAAATTGAATTTGTTGACATATCTTTGATCCTGCATGTTTAATTGCAATTTGTATACCTTTGAATTTGTGTTTAATCGAATTATCTAATATACTTCTATTTAAAAAGAACTTGAACCCATTTGAATTTAAAGGGCGAGATACAAATATAACCATTTAGGGTTGAAGAAGAGTCTTTTAGGAAATTAGTATTAAATTTGTAATAGCAATATTAATTGTAAAAATAGACAAAGAGAAAAGAAAAAAGTTGGAAAAAATTATTCAAATAGTATAAATAAAAGGAAAAAAAAATTAATAGTTATATTATCTACGAAAAAGTATATCATGAGCCCTTCTCACCACGTCATCCATGGTCCCATCTAATTAAATTTATTCATGTCATTTATTTTTTTCACATCAATATTTTTTAAGCCTTTCTCACCACGTAATCCATGTTACTATCCAATTAAATTTATCCATTTCAGTTATTTTTTTTGCATCAGCTATTTGTTAAATAATTTTAAAGACTTTTGTATGATATTAAAAAATGCTGATGTGGAAAAGATAACTGAAATAGATAAATTTAATTGAACGGGACCATGGATGACATGGTGAGAAAGGCTCATGATATAATTTTTCATTATCTACACATTATCATCTCTCTAGTTTTGGAATTTGGAACCGCTTTAAAAAAAATACATAGATGAGGGATAGTATATTTGGGAAGTTAATTGTACTTTGCCTTAATTCTTGTTCCTTGATCATGTTATCTATCTGTATTTAGCAGCACATAGTAGTTCGGGAAGCTAAACATCTGAAAGCAAATTTAAGATAAGATTGAGTTGGTAAACGTCGGATATCTAGTTTTTCAAACTTTAACTTCAATTATTGTTATCAGCTATTTACTTTCATAGCCGTTGCTTATAAGTTTAATATAAGTTATAAAATTAAGACAAAGACGATTGGTGTTACCTATCACTATCAGTCTCAGTCTTATCATATATCATGCATGCATAAGCTCTGATGCTTATTACCGGTTAGCTTGCCCTGTTATAAGCACTTAAGCAGTAACAGAAATAAGAAATTTCAACGCGGTTGTTGTTAAAAGCTTTTCAAACATTTGACTACAAATGCGAGGAGTGACGGTCATTGATCAGTCACCTCTCATTTTGAAACAAATTAAAAGAGCTGTCTAAATTCTCCGATTAGTCCAAGCTAAAACCTCTGGAAATAATTTTCCATGGCTGGGATGATAATTACACACAGCCACAGTTCGCGTTGTCGATCAGAGTCTTGTCAGCAGAGAGACTCGACAAACCCGCTTCTTGCGGTCTCTTGTCCCGACGGTTAAGACCCTTCATCTCCGTCACCAAGTACAACGGTGATGACAACCCCTAGGCTGATTGTAAAAGTGGTGATAAGAAGTACACGTTTGGTGACAAATTTATTCTACCGATAAGAGTCCAAATTCTTTGTAAATATGTAATCTTGTATCTGTCTCCATATACACACCGAAATGGTACTTGGCCACCAGGCTGAACCGGATTGGTGCTGGATTCCAGCTGCTGATATTGGGGCGCCGCCGATGGGCTCAATCCAGCACCTGAGCTACAAGCCACAATCTGAAGACGGTTCAAAGGGTCATGTGATTGTTAACCTGGAGGTGAAGTTGGAAAGTAATGGTTGCCCAGTGCACTCGGATCAGGAGGTGATTGGCTTCCAACGAGTTACTAAGTGCAGGAATTTAAATACCGATCCTAACGATTCGAGAATCGTTATTTTATGATTTCAATTTTTTTTCGTTTTGATATTTATAATCGATATAATTATAATAAATACAACACCAGCTATTTAAACCCTTAAATTAGCCCGCAATCAACTGGCAGGAATTAGGTTTACCTCTTTTTTAAAAAAAAATTAATTAGGTTTGCCTCGTAGATTCCAGTTTCTAGCAAGAATAAAGGGATCATCATATTCACGTACTTCCAATAAATATTAAATGTTGAAAAATAGCCCCATGCACATTAATTAAATAATAGGCATCACTCTGTTTCGTGAATTCCTTTTCTCTAATTCACTTCGAATTCTAGGATATCAACCCAATCTAATTCAGATTACAGAAGAAAAGCCTTAAACAGAGTGTAAACAGACATGCTCTTATCAAATGATAAAAACAAAACAAAACAGTAGCAAACGAGTTCTTCAACTCGGTTAGTGCTTTAGATGCCCTGGAAAACACTAATATACACAAAAAACTGCATGAAGGCCAGAGCTAAAACAACCACATCATGATTTTTCACCAGCACCATGATGACAACGTCTACAGCTATCATCACAAGAACAACAATAGAATACCTTGTATTAAGTCTATATGACATGCTGTGCATTATAATGCTCTTGAGCAAAAATCACATGCAGAGGTTCGCAGATGTGACCGTGAATATTTGTTTCCGATGTTCTAAACTTCCCCGTGGCTACTACACTTTAAAATGTTGTACTTGCAGAGAGGACAGGTAGCATTGATGTACAGCCACTTATCTACACAGGCACAATGGAAATGGTGACCGCAAGGAAGTTCCCTTAGCTCAACTCCGTCATCGTAAGCAGAAAGACAAATGCAACATTCCTACAAATTAACCCCAAGAATTAATCAGTTGGGCACTTGACTTAAACTCCCTTCGACTGACAAAAGGAATTAGCACAAAAACAGACATCGCTTCACATCATATAATTTCCAAAGATGCAAATCATTGCAGGAAGGAGGAAGGAGAAAGGGAATAAACAGAATAAAAACCAAAAACGAAAGAGATCAACTTACTGCATCATCCTGTGAAAGCACATGTTCCATAGGGGAATCAGTTCCACATTCAGTCATTATTCCCCCAACAGGTCCTTGGACATCACCAGCAGATTTATCATAATTGTCAATTTTTCGAAATTTGAATTTTGACAGCCGATCAATGTCTTCCTTGGAAGCTCCCTCCTGATTCAAAGGTCATATGAAGCGAGTAAGAAAGAAAAGTATATGAAAAACACAAAAGATAAAAGTTAAAACAAAGTGAAGTAAATCTATCTTAATAGCCAAGAGCCACACAACTGTAAAAATTGTAAATTTTTAAGTTAAAAATGCTTAATTAATTCTTTCCAGTCAAACTCAGAGAGCTGAGTCTTTTTTTTTTTTTTTTTTAAAGGTGCTTAAAGCTTGGTCATCAAGTAAAACTCAACATCCAACATGTGCATCACACAAAAGGCCACCATGATATTGTATCATCCTTCAGAATACAAGCCTCTGGTTAGTCCACTGTGATTAAGACAATTACCTCAGTTGAACTAGATCCATGTAGAAAGTTCAAAATTCACGCAAGAGCATAAAGACCCCCGCTAACAAAATTTCAAAGAGCATATTACCTCCATTAACCATCTTATTACAAAACTAGAATTAAAGCACAAAAATCAAGCATCAAATGCAAGCCAACAAACCGATGAGGCATATACAATCATAATTATCCTACACGCAGGAGGATGCGAAAGTTACCTGATCTGCCACAGCATATAGGATTGCAATAATACATGGAAGACAGCAGCAAACAGCAATTCCAATGATGCATGCCAGTGCAACACAGAAAACAACAAAGAACACATCAAAACCGAGAAAAATTATACAAAGCCTGCAGAGAAAGTAACATTAAAAGAGTTAGGATCCAATTGGAGAGGAAAACCTTCAAACACCAAAAAAGCAGCAGGAAGAACAACACAATAACTAACCAATAAAGCTGAGGGGAGCCACGTGCCAATGCTTGGCCACCTACAGATACCCAGTAGAATCCAGTGATCCACCAAATGAATGAAAACATCGTATTAGCAGATTCCAGATGCTTAGCAACATTGCTGGAAACATCAATTTTAAATGATTAGCCATTAAAATGAGTTTGCAGTAATTGCATATCCAACTTAAGCTACAACGGATGAGGTTAAATATATCCAAAATACACTCTAAAAAACACATACGTGCTAGAGATCATAATGAGATTTTCAACATGTAATTCAACTAATTTCGTCTGCATAGGGTGGATTCTACATATATGAAAATCTCCAACCTACATCAAATACCTAATTGCAATCCAGACATCATAACAAAACTCGAGCTAATTTGCACTTCCTCTAATGGGGCCTATAACCCATATATTCCAATTTCCAACTAATGAAACAAACTTTCCAAATTCCATTCCATAATCGCATAACCTAAAAAACCATCATCTCACTTAATACTGCGGAAGCAATGTCTTCCATCACAACCTACCAATTCATCAATAAGAAGCAAGTCAAGCAACACTCAAAAGTAATCCAAAACAATCATTAACTTCTCAAACCATTAAATACCAATATAACTCTGAATTAATAAAAACGGAATACCTTCCACTATCCTCTTCCAACTGAGCCAATGTCACGTACTGCTCTGAATCCACCCTTGTTCCCGGGCTTAGAACCCCTTCTTCCCCGGCATGAAATGGTCTGTGCTCCATGCTCTGCCGCCTCCGCCGCCTGAACTCCACACAAACGCAAACCATATGCAACAAACACTGCAAAGCGTACCCAATTATCCACAGCCTCAACGGCATACCCGGCCTCTCGTCCGCACTCAAAACCAAAACCCCAACTGACACCGCCACGAACGCGAAATTCCAGACGACATCGAGGATCACTACAGGCTTCGAATACGCCCAATCACTCTGGCGCTCCTCGAGCTGCTCGGCGGCTGTTTCTCGAACCAGCATGGACGGCTCACGCATCATTCTTCGGCTGCTGGCTCGGCGCAGGAACCGAGCTGCTTCACGAAGGCTCTGGCGACGCACGGATGGTCGCGTGATGGACTCCTCCCGCGACGCGCTGCTTGTTGATGAGAGAAACGGCGTCGTATCGATGATGTCATCGGAGGAGGATCGGTTCGTTGGAGTCGTCGAAGCCATCTTTGGGAATTCTCAAAAAAAAAAAAAATCTAGAATAATTTTAATATAAATAAAACAAACAGATTTCAAAGGACTTTTTTTTTATTTTAGGGAATTTGGATAGTTAGGGTTCTAATCTAAGGAATGTTGGAGATGGATAGATGACGACGATGAATTGATGATGCTGATGAAACGAAACCGAAGCAAGTTTTGTCCTATTTTGCTTTTCCTTTCTTTGTGGGGGGGGGGTGGTGGTGAGGGTTATTGTCAGGTACTGTTGGTGCAGTTCTTGCAGTTACCGTATTGCAGTTTTTGTCATCTTAATAATTATTGTTTTTGTTCATATTAATATTAATATTTTTATTAGTTAAGAACGTTGAATTTTGTTATTACAATTTAGAAGTAATTATAATGAAAATAAACAAGAGTATTTCTAAATTAATTATATGTATATAATTCCAAACATTTTCTGTCTTTTCAGTTCTAATTTTTTATGTTTTATTTCAGTTTTTACTTCCAATTAAATCTCATTTATTGAAGCTTTTATTTATTATTATTTTTTAATTTTTCTTTGAAGGGTGTGTAAAAAATATTGTAATTTTTAATGAAGAAAAAATATGATAATTTGTATATATATATTTTTTATGAAAATATTTATTTGTGTGCATATATATATATATATATATATATATATAAACTTCTTAAAAAACTTCCCTAGCATCTTTTTTCCATTCTAAAAGATTATCCAAAAAAACTTGTACAGATTTATACAAAGTAGACTGAGACCTATAGTTTCTAATATTTGGCGGATCAGATTACTTAGAGAGCGCCTGAAAGGAAGTCAGAGAAGAAAAGGGAAGATGCCAAAAGCACGGAGAGACAAGTAGCTTCAAAGCAACCAATTTCAGACCGCCAAGTCACCAAACCGTCCAATCCAATGCCCTCAATGCTCCCAACTCACGCCTCCCACTTCAGTTTTTCAGATCGGATCAGCCATTAACATGGAAGATTTGTGACCTATTAAGATCATCCTTAGCTGAAGGGTTTAAGGGGTATTTTCCTTTTAAGATGCAGTTTATATACATAAATAAATTTTATTATTGGTGACTTCAAATGTTAGTATAAATGTACTAAATGTTAGCTCAATACTAAAATAAGATAAATGTGATTATAAATAAAATATTGCGAATTGACTACGAATTTTGAAAATAGTGCAAGCTTCACATCAATCTGTAAGTGTATTATTCTTATTTTGTTTTGTCTTTGCATATGTGTTTCAGCTTAGATAAAGCTTCATTCTTTTGTTTTGTTTTTTTCGTTTTTCTGGTAACGATAAATTCATGTTTTTCCGTACTTTTAAAAATCATTATTTTATCTCCCAAGCACCGGTTTTCCATCAGTTATTGCCAGTATAATTAATCACTCTCTTCTTAAAAGAAAATCCTCAGTCTTCTCATTTCTCTACTTAATTTCCTCTTCTTTTCCTTGTAAGATTTGATTTTCCATACTTAAAAATCCATTTGGTCCAATCCAAGTAATTTTGCTTCAATTTTCTTCTATTTTTGATTGAATCTTACTGTTCATCTAAAAGATAAATATTCACACAGTTTATTGCATAAACACTAGAGGTTACTCAATCAAACCCCACCGCTTTCCTTCCAAACCACCGAGAAGCAACCCACGAGAGAGAGAGAGAGAAAGAGAGAGTTCCAAGCGTGATTACCAAGCTAATACTATATTTTTACTTCAAGGGTTGAATCTGCATCCATAACAACAACAAGAAGTCATACAGAGCAAATGTAATCATCAGTTTTTTTTCTTTCAAGCCACTCTTCTCAACTTCAATTCGATTCCAGTTTCCTTTGAAAAAAAAATACCCAGGAAAAAAAATCACAAATTTATACTTCAAACGGTGAAAAGGAAGGATTTTTGTTTTGAAGGAGAATGCAAGTGGGAATCTAGAGAGAGGAGAAGTAATGGGAAGAACAGGGTCAATGGCTATTACCAATCATCTTCTCCATACTACGTGGAAAATAGTGAAAAGCAATGGACGTCATGGCTTGTTCGATGCTTGTGGTGGCTAATGTTGCTGTTTTTGTTGTGGTGATGTATGTCAATAATTGTCCTAGGAACAATCTGGGATTTGAGGGAAGCTGCGTGGGTAAGTTTCTTTGCAGGCTTTCTTTTCGGCCTCTGAAAGAAAATCCTCTCTTCGGTCCTTCTAAAACGTAATTGTCATCTACCCCGTGTCTAAATTTGATTTCTATCTTTATTTATATGTATATATATGTAAAATTTAAAACCAACATTTATAGTCTTTTGGTTTGGTTTTGCTGGAGTTTGGATTCGGGGTTTCTGAGATAGTGTCTTTTGAGCCTTTGTTTTGTGTTTTCTGTAAGTGTCGGTGACTTCATCACTGGATTCGGGGTTGCTGGAGTTTGGAAACACCTGTGGGAAAGTTTGGTAGACTTCATCACTGGAGAAAATTGCAGGTCATTTTGGCAATTATTACATGTTTCCATTTCTTCTATGTTTTTTCTACCTTAAATTTTAATTACTGCTGTTCTGTCAATAATGTAGTTGTTTCCCGTTGGTGTTCAGAAGAAAATTCTCTCTCTCTTTTCTTTTTTTTTTTTTTTTTACTTCAGCTGTCACATACAATATACCTGTATGAGTTGGATTGCACTGTTCGGTTTATTTCTGGCTATATTCCCGGCAGGTAAAAACGTTCTATCTTTATCAAAAGGTAGGGAGAATGCAATTATACATGCTTATATTACTTTGTTTGAAAATGCAGTACTTGTGTTGCTCTGGCTTTTACATCAAAAGGGATTCTTTGATCCTCTTTATGACTGATGGGAAGATCATTTTGGGTTTGGTGATCGGAGAATCAGAGATCTTAACAGGCTCAGCATTGGCATTGGTCAATCCCACTTTCATGCCAAAAAACATATTAAATCCAAGAACCACAAACATGACTGTCGACATAAATGAAAATATATTCACCATGAGCACAGGCACAACCATTCAGAAAGGGACACTGATTTTTATTATTATTATTGGAATCGTGTTCACAAGGACAAGGACAAGCCCAAACATAGACATGTCAAAAGTTCTAGCATCATACAGCAAGTCCATGTGGACAGGAGGAAAAAGATGATGTTGGGCACCACAAGCACAGAAGGGCAATAGAAACTATAGAAAGAGCATTGAAGATGAGACAGTGGACATCGAGATGAAGTTTGAGTGCAGTTTTGGGTAGTCAGATAATTCATGGTTGAAGTTGCATGGCCGAAAATTTGCTTTTTTCCTCTTCCATTGGAGTAAATTGAGAACTCCTCATATTCTTTTTCTTTTTCCTTTTTTTTTCCTTTAAGTATACGATGGGATTACAAAATTTGTCTATGAGGCATTGGTAAAACAGTGATTTCGTCTTGGTTGGAGAAGTGACATAATTGATTCTCTATTTTTTAAAATTTTCTACAATATGAAGATGTATTGATAACTGTTATCCTCTTCTGCGGTCCAAGAAAAAAATAGGTTAAAGCAACGGTGACTGGAACGATGCAAAATTGGAATATTTTGGTGTTTTGCTTCTTACGCAGATATCCTGATTCACTTAACATTGTTCTGCATCCTTTCTGCAAAATTATTCCATTCTAGTTTTCTGCATGAGCTTAATGTGAAAGCCATCAGGAAATTGTAAACCTGGAGTTCGGAGTATATTTCCTCCTTTGATTGGTTCCCACCTGAACGGTTCAGGATCTAGATGAGTTTCTACATCTCGGTATCTAATAAAGTAACTGAGCAGGTATAGAACATAATGTAGTTTGTAGCAGCTCGCTCTTACCTGTACTTTGTGACCAGGCAATGGAGAAACACAGCCATCTGCACTTTAGTGAAGTCTGTTCCGACACAAAATCTCATGCCGCCTCCAAATGCCATGAAATTCTTTGAAGCTCCGTTCATTTCTGTTCCCTGCAGTTGCATGGTTGAATATTTTTGAGCTTCAAAGTAGAAGTAATCAAGCAGGTTAATGACAATACGGTTTCCATTATTCACCCACCTCCCATCTTGATGGTTTGAAGGCGAAAGGATCTTGGTATTTAGCCGGATTCAGGTGCACAGCTGGGGGACAGACCATTACGGCCCAACCCGCTGGAATGGTATATCCTGCATCATTACAAAATTTTATGTGTTAGTTTTCATATTTAATCGCATGGCTAAAACTTTTTTATAACAATTGGAAAGTGAGTGAAACATTTTAATGCTTACCTTTGAATTGGATTTCCCTTAGTGACTTTCTGAAGATTCCTGGAACTATATTTGCCAGTCTAACTGTTTCATGGATGAACTGCATGCAAGTTGCACTTCTCATTATGGAAAACAAACGGCCTTGTGCAAATTTGGTAAATATCATTAAAAGTTTAAAGTACAACTGTCTCACCTGGAATGTATATGTCATTGATTTATATTCTTTCCATGTAAGTCCAGAGTTGGTATTTTCCCGGTTTCGTAGGATTGCCTCATGCTCTTCCTGTAAGGTGTAAATACTTAAGTGTGTGTTTTTTGGGAAGAGGATTTTATAGATAAAAGGATTTTAGCTGAAATGATTTCACATACCGTTAATTTGTTCAGCACTGAAGGGTTGTCAGAAAGGAATTTAACGGCTAAAGTTAGAGCCAGGGAAGTTGTTTCAAAGCTGGCAAACAGTAGCACGAACATCAAATCCAGAGCAATTGCCTCCGTGAGTATTGTACCCTCTTTCTGAAGTTCTTCGAGAACAAAATCGAAAAAGTCACTTGGGTGCTTCTTGGGCATAGACCGCCTTTCATTTAGTAAGTTCTTCAGCATTTTCATTGCATTTTTCCTTCCCTGTATTAAACCAAAAAAAAAAAAAAAAAAAAAATCAAAAGTCAAACACACAAAAAGATGGGCTCATGGAGGAATATGTTTCTAACTCAGGGAAACTCGATTAGTTGCATGAATAAAGCACTTTTATACCTGTAAACATTTGTGATAAGCTGTTCCAGGAATGTCCAATGGAAAGGAGATTAATCCCTGTATGAATGCACCGAAGTTCTCCCTCAGATTCTCTGAGGAATTGTCTTGGTCATAACTTATCAGCTTTTTGGCTGTTAGATCAAATATCATCTGCAAAAAAGACCAAGTTATCATTTAGACTTGACCAGAAACTTAGACGGATGATGAAAGATGAGTGAGGTAAATGTTAAATTACACTAGCAGTTGCTTCTTTTAATTCAACAGTTTCTTGGCTTGACCAGCGTTTTAACCTTCTGCAAGCGGTGTTCTCTACTTCAGGTAGCATCTTTTTGAGGCTTTCAGGACCAAAGAGATTAAGCACCATGTTCTTCAGGTACTTGTACATGAAACCATGTAAGGAACCCACATTCTGACGTCCAAATATCTCCGTGAACGTATCTGGATACCAGCTCTGAAACAGTTGTCCCTCTTGCAGGAAGATGAAATGATTGAGATCCGGGTCAGTCGATACAATCACAGGTCGCCCCACTAAGCTAGTCTTGAATATTGGCCCATACCTGCAAATTAATATAGCAGCAGCAATTAACATGTTAAAAATGGGATTATCACCAGGAAAATGAATGCAAGATTCATGGAGATTGATTTTTACCTTTTCATCCTCTCTTTGACAAAGGGAGGAATATCGGAAGCAGTATTGGGGCTGAAGAACTCGACGGTCTCGCCAACAAGTGGGAAGCCCATTGAGCCTGGTGGGAGTTTACCATTACATCTAGGATTTCTCCACGTGTAAATCCAATGTGTGACGCATATAAGGAACAAAGTTCCAATGCACATTAATACCAACATCTCCAATTACTCGAAAAAACTAAAAATGCTGGATTGGTTACGGAAAGAAGGTTATAAATGGTGATAATGGTTGATAAAGAAAAGGATGAAATTACCAGAAATGAGAAGAGTTTTGGAGCAGGAAACGTGGGAAGAAATTGAATCGACAGGCAGGAGAAGACAGTGCTGGCATGTGTCTCATGATTCTCATCAGCCATGAGAAAGCTCTACTTAAATAGGAAGGCGATGCGTCGCTTACAACTGTACCCAAAGGTAGATATTATAATTTTAGATACGATCATAAACAGAATATGAATACATAAATATTTTAAAATTTATATAATATAAATTATTAATATATCAAAATTTATATAAATATAAAATAAATTAATATAATTATAATATTATAAAATAAAAAAATATAATATAAATATATAAATTATCGAATTTATAGATTCCTTATCACTTTGGTTTTTTTTTTAAGGATAGCATAGGATAGAATACAATATGAGGGTAACTCTGTCTGTCTAGGAACTGTTCATAATCATTTTGTCAACGCTTCACCCGTTTGAGAGAGGTTAGAAGCTAACACGATGCTTCCCCATATTTTTTTTTTTCTCTCTTCATCTACTGGCTAGATTTGCATTTCTCTTTTTTTTTTCCCAATCAAGGGTAAAAGGACTATTATTAACATTAAAAAAACTGAAGAAGCACGAGGCTGAATTTTAGCCTTTTTTAAGGAGATATTGGAGGAACAGAATGGGCAACTACTGTAGATTTGAGTGGATCGATGGAATTTCAAAGGATCATGTCATGTCAGTCTGACCAAACTAATTAGTATCTTAAGAATAAAAACAATCTACAATTAAAACATCATTAATTACAAAATTCTAATTGGCTTCTTAACCAACATCTTTGAAATTGTCTTCACAAATCTAAGCTAAATTTTCCCTGTATCTGTTTCATATTGCAAACGCAACATGCTGCAACATTTGATTTTCATTTTTCTGTCCTGGAATCATATCTCATGTAAAATCCTAATCTCACAATTCTTAAATCCGAATGTCAAAGGCCCAATCTTTATGCATACATCACTAAGATTTCGAATGAAATCTCTCTGGATATGCATGCAACAACTGTGTTTTGTTTATAACTTATAGCAATTTCATTGCTTTCCAGAAGACAAATTTGAGACTACTTAAAGCTGAGAAATTACTATTCTGGTAAAACCAATTTCCAATACATGGAGCACCGGCCCCCACCAGGCCATTGAGCCACGGACTGAACCCCCATGCAAACAACCACTACTACTACAATGTAGGTAGGTCTCTGTGAGAGTCTTTTATCCTCCATTATATGCATTTTGTCACAAAGATATCGGACAAAATTCTGTGTATATGCCTCCGAGTCTCAGACAATTGAATTCAGATGAATCTTGGAAAACATGGTGTCCGGAATTTTGTCTGGCAATGAGTTTTACTGATCAAAATAATATATATATATATATATGTATTATGTTCACTCGAAACAAGGACTTTAATACTTATGTACTTGAACAGCACTTTTTTTCTTTTTTGGTAAAAGAACAGCTGATTTTGATATGAAATATGAACCCCATGATTCTGTTACTGTCTTCAAATATTTTTAGTTTCAACTTTGGAATTGTTCATGTAATTAAGATTTATCCATGAGAGATTTCTCATTTCTCTCATTAATTGAAATAGAGAAGGATGGAAGGCGGGGAATCAATCAATAAGGAACATAGCAGTTTAGTGCTGTAGAAGTCCAATGCCAATGCTAATCTTGCACTGTGGACGCGGTTTTGTGAAGTACTCCTTGAATGAATATTCTGCACTTTTTTGTTTAACACTTTGTGTGGACTAAATCTTGTTCCTTAATTAAACGTAACGGCAAAGGGATATATGAGTATTGATACATGTACTTACTTTTTTTTATACTTAAAAGATTATATTTATATTCATATCTTAATATGTATCGAATATAAATAAATATTTAAAAAATAAAAAATCGAACGCATGAAATTGAGGTGGAACAACTTTTAGTTTATATCCCATTTATGCAGAAGTTCAACATTCGTTTGAATCGGGGGAGGATGAAAAAGATTGCAATAAGTACTGAGACTTCACCATACAAGAAAGGGCCGTTGTAGTACACAAAATGACAGCTCTTAGCTCTCCTGGTACCTGATTTTTCTTTTTTCTTTTTTTTTTAAAGTATTACATATATATATATATAGATATCATATTTAAATATAAATATAAATTTATAAATTTATATTAATATTAAACAAGTACTCTAAATTCAAATATTTTAACTGTAATATTAGAAATACGAAAAAAAGATAAAACCAAAACTTTCTTGTTTAAAATATGGTACAGAAAGGAAATTATGAAGTTAAATTCTGTGTTCTCTGGTGTTTAATTATTATAAAATAATAATTAATTATTATTCAAATAATTATATAATTAGAAGAAAATTCTGAAATGCTGGTGGGACAGGGAATTGAGTATAGGCTAAGACAAAGGAGCTACCTGCAGTTACAGTGGCACCAAATCCTGTTGATAGGAACAGCCCGCATCCGGCATGCAAAAGCGTATTTCCATAAATAAACAAACACACGAACAGGAACTGATTAAATGATATGATCCTATTGCTTTTTCCCTTTTTTTTTTGGAGGTATCATTGGACGGCTATGATTATTTATCTACACTTTAGCTAGTTGACTCCACTAACATCTTGATTAGTGCGTGGCTCAACGATTGTCTAACAAACAGACGGTGATGCTGATGCCTACTGTTGGGTGTTTCTATAGGATCTGTGGATGTCTATTTTTTTTTCTTTTCTTTTTTTTTTCTTTTTTGCATTCATTATATTAATTTTTTATTAGAAAATGGATTTGAATGTTATTCTTTGAATAAAAAATTTGTTTTAAATTAATTGGATCCAATGATGCAATGCAATCTTAAAGAAAATCGAATTATAGGCCAAATAAGTGAAACTTTTTATTTTCAGTTCGATTGATTAAATCAATTGAGCGAGAATTCATTTAAATAATATTTTAAAATAATTTTAACATTAAATAAATATTATATATAATAAGTAATTGATAAAAATATATATTTGATTTAGTATTATAGATTTCAGTGTGACCCTAAAATGTTATGAATTAAATCTTATTACTTATAAAAATAATTTTAAAATTTTTTTTTTCTTCAATTTTTATGGATTGAATTGATTTTAGCTTTGAGTAAAATACATTTTTATTTTTATTATGTTTTTCATTTTCACGGTACAATCAACGTGATATTTTAAGTACATTCAAGCAAAGATGAAAAAATAGAATCGAATAAATTTTTAATTTCGATTAAATCAATTTAATTCATTATTTTAATCTGATATTTTCATCCTTACTCGAACGTCTTTTATAATATCTTGCTGTTTGCAGATTGAAATTGAATACATAATTAATGAGCTAAACAATTGCAAGTTATGGATGCATTCGGAGATTAATGAATTGAATTTGGTGAAAAATAGAATCAAATAATTTAGAAGCGATGGGTAATGACAGTTTCAAAGTTTGAAGATTGTAAGGTGGCTTTTGTGTTATCCAAGGAAGAGATAAATTGAGGAGACAGTTGTTCTTCTTGTCTGTGCCTTGGACATGACAAAATGTATTTACTAAGGAAAGAAAAAACCATTTTCCTTTTTGATACAATACATAAATCTCAAGGAGCAAATTTGCTACTCCTAGTTTTAATACCAAATTTAAATTTTAATACGGTAATAATTTAATTTACTTAGATTTTGATATATTTATTTTATTTTTTATATTATATCATATTATAATTTAATTATTTTTTATATTTTATTTGTGTTATATTTTAATTTATTTCGTATTATATAAAATTTATTTAAATAATTTAGTTTTAATTATAAACTTATTGATTTAAAAATTTAATCATTATATTTATCATATAGTAATATAAATATCATGTTAAAATTTTAATTCAATTTGTTTATGTTTTAACAAGGGCATATTCTAATATATATACATATATATATATATATATATATATATATATATACACATGTACATTTTGAGATGAATCAAATCAAAGTAAGGTCGTGTAGTGTAGTGATTGGATGATGAGGTGGGAGAAACCCAAAAATTGATGGCCAAACATGACCCATGGCCATGGGGTTTCTTTTTCAATTATGGAGCCTTGACGAGCAATCACTCTCCATGTTCTCATAATCTTCATCTCATCTTCAACTGCAACTGCAGGCCATGTTAATTAATCTTCAATCTTCAACTATTGGTTAATTTCGCTTTCGCTGTAAAAAACCTAAAGACCTTACACTGGAGCCCCCTCCATGTAATTGCCTCAACTAAGTTAGAAACCATATTATATTATGCATTTGACTATAGTGGGCTTTGGGCTTGGCCTTATATCAGTCAATGTCTCGGCCTGTCGGCCGACACCCCCATTCTTGTTCCCTGTTTACTTAACTTCAGCACCTTGCGAATATATATTTATATATAATAAATTGTTGTTGAATTAATTCACGTGTCTGAATTACTACATCTTTTACGTTTGCCTATATAGTTTCTTATTCTTATTATTATTATTATTATATGAAAAATGAATCTGTAGGTTATTTAATTACTAATTTCGATTATGGGAAAAAAAATTACTTATTCTGATTTTTTCAGTATCGAATATAGCTTCAAATAAATGTCAATTTCCGAGTGACCCATTTGTGCAAGAGAAAACTGGGCTCAAATTCCAAGAAGGTGAGAAGGTGGATCAATTCTAGGCCCAAGCTGAATTACTTGGAATTTGGCAGCCTAACTTCTTTTAAAATGGTATACCGGTTTCGGACACTGATGTGCACAGATCTGTATCTATTGATACAACATTTTAATTTAAGTGTGAAGTCACATTTGACAATTGAGATACGGTAATACTTTTTTTTTTTGGGTGTGTGTAATTAGCTACACAACACATTAGAATCAGATTAGATGAGAATGGAGAGAATCAAAACAATTACAGTGGTAGGTAGGTAGAAAAATAAATAAAATAGAAAGAGTAGAAAATATGTGAATTAAGAAAAAGAAAATAGAGGGAAAAAAGGGTTATTTCCTTTCTATAATTCTATTTGGTATAAAATTACAAAATAAAGAATTTAAAAGTAAAATTGTAAATACAAATTATTAATTTGAGTGGAATGAATTTTTATTCACATTTGAGATAATTGAATTTATAATAAAAATATATAACTGTACACAATTTTTTTTTCTTTTCTTTTTCTCTTACTAAATAAAAAAAGATTAAAAAAATTAATTTTTTTCACTTTTATTTTATTTTTTTCATTTCTTCTTGCCAAGCATAATGTTAATTCGAAGTATGAAAAACATAAACCTCAAAGGATTCTTTGCTTTATCCTTGAATCATTGTATCATGGCTTTATTACCCAAACACAAACGGAAAAAGATAATAATAATAATAATAATAA
>JBBYHM010000010.1:5945690-5960477 GCA_038381775.1 Adansonia rubrostipa | reverse complement strand
ATAATAATAATAATAATAATAAAGAAAGGTTTCATGAAAGTTTTGTGGCATGGCATCTGATCTTTAATGACGATCATGTTCAAGACAAGTTGCATTAATTTTATTTTATTTTTTTGAGTGAAAAAAAACATATATACTTTATTTTTTATATGAAAAACAATAAATACACCTAATTATTTATTGATTAGACTTGTAATTAATAATTGATTCTATAAACATTAACTAACACTAATACTTTATTTTTATTAAAAAAAGTAAATATAGAGTCTTTTGAGTTTAACATTTTTAATGAATGATAATTAACATCTAATCTAATCAATCTAATGTGGATTATAATCATTAATGACAAAAATTATAACAGTTATTAATCCATAAATTAGATCTATGCATAATACATGTAAACTACTAATTCATTATGATGTATATTATGCTCGAAAATATTTTTTTTTTTTTTTTTTGTATAAATCACATAAATATAAATATAATATAAAATATCAAAATATATTAAATTTTTAAATATAAATATTATATATTTATTAATTATATATTTATTAAATATATTATTTTTAAATTTTTTTATGATTTTAAACTTATCAAATATTTTCGTTATGAATCCAAAACTTAATAATTAAATCACCGAACATGCTCTACATCTATTGGTTTACTCCCAAAAGCCTTAAAAGGCGACTTCTTTGTGCTTCAAGATTCAAGAAGCGTAGAAGATTGGAGAAGCTCCTAAATCCCAAACTCCATCCTTAAAAAAAAAAAAAAAAAAAAAGTAAAAGGGAAAATGTCCAAACAGGCCCTTACATTAAAGCCCCTGCCCAAGCAAACTTTCCACAAAAATCATATTATTCTTTCATATTCATTTTTTTCTCACAACATTTTGTATTAAAAAAAAAAATCTCTGAAAGTATTAAGCTGCCCAAAATTAAATTAAGAAAAGAAAACCCTAGTTTATGCAATGGCCAGACCTAATCAAGAAGCAATCGAGACTTTCATCAACATCACTGGGGTACCCGAAGCCGTTGCCATAGAAAAGCTTGAGGTAGTTTTCGGAAACTTTTTTCATTAAAATTTAGTTTAATTTTATTTGTTTTATTTTAGCTTGATTATCGAATTGGTTTCTCATTATAGGTTGATAGCTGATTGGATGATTGATTAATTTGTTAAAAATTTGGATTTGTCTTGCTTTGCATTGTTGATTTAGTTTGCTGATTATCGTATGATTCGTTTAATGAAGATAATTGAAGTTTCATTGCTTGAGCTTGGATTGGGGTTTTAGTCAATGACTATAATCCATGGGTTATTTTAAGGTTCTGATGAATTATCCGTAAAGTTTATTTTCTGTTCTTTTTTTCATTTTCAATTATTTTTATATGTGTTTGTAACTTATAGAATTTATATTAGTCACAAATGAACCAGCTTTCTTTAAAAAGAGAAAGAAATTGGATGGTTGACTGGTACCCAAACGGGGGAAAAAATGAAGGAAAAAATGAGGTTGCAGTCGATTGGAATTTGAAGATGTTTTCTTTTCATGGTTCCGGTAAATGCATTCAATGTTGATTAGTATAATGCCTATGGTTTTGTGAACCTCCATTAGTTAGTTTTGAAGCCCTTATAATGGCACATAGAAGCACGGGGTAACTAACATGGAGTGGTGCCCCTTGAATTAGATAAGTGATTTAAATAAATGTCTTGTACTTCATGTGTTTTTGGCATTCTTGCGTTTGGACTCCTTTGTGAGCTCACTCCTCATTCATGGTGATGGTTAAACTGAGGTTTATTCTAAATATCTGACTCTGAAGTTCCCGGGCATCCCTTATTTTATCGTTCACTATGGTGTTTTATGGGATTTTATGAAGACTATTGCTTGACGATGAGATTTTTGGAAAATGCCACTTAGCACGATCAAATTTACTTCTTATTGAGCTGCATTATTTTTTTGAGTCAGTTTGGATTATTTGCATCTGTTCCTAAAATCAAGTTAGATATGTGCATCTCTCACTTTTCTGTTTTTTATTTTGCCTTGCAATCAGGAGCACGGCGGTGATCTTAATGCAGCTGTAAATGCATATTTCAGCGGAGGAGATGGAAACACGTTTGTGAATTGTGCTATTCTTTCTTAAGATTGGTAATTCTCTGTTTACAGCTTTATTTATTTTTTTTATTTTTCCTATTTGCAGCACACAGTCAACGTCAACTGTAGTTCCTGTAGATGACGCCATGGATATAGATGATCCAATAGAAGTTGTACCAAGCAGGCCAGGCTTTCCACTTCTCCCAGCATCTAGAACAATGAATGCGTTCTCACTGCTTGACCCAAACTTTCGTAGAAGGTTCTTTGATGGTGCTTCCGATTTTACAACTCGTGAACCATTGGTTACACATCCGAGAGAGGTGAGGGAGATACCTATAGAGGTTAAGGATAGCAATGAGCCATCATGTCTTTCTGGTCATGCTCCTGCCATCGAGGATGTATCTGAAACTGCTCTAGCGCATGGCTCAAATACCAACGAGACTGTTATAATTGATGAAGCGGATGAGGATTCAACTGTGCAGCCAAGTCTGCAGAATGATACCTCTCATGACCGACAGATTACACCGGGTGCTGCTGTCTTTGATAATTTGCCAGACTATGGCAATGACATTGAAGAACAAATGATTCGAGCTGCCATTGAGGCTTCCAAACGGGATGTTGAGTTCAGTTTTAACAAACAGGTGCTTCCAGTGTAATGTTGTTCTGGTGTACTTCTTTCTCTTATATGGTGTAAATGCTTGCCTGACAAATTGCCTTTAAATGTTTGTGCAGGAGTTAAGTGATACTGGGCCACCGCCCAATCAGTCTCATTTGGAGGAGGATGCTCAACTTGCAGAAGCAGTTTCATTGTCCTTGAAGGTTTGTTGTGCTGTAGTCTGTTAAGATCATGTTTTCATATAATAATCTCTTCATTGTGTTTAATGTGAACAAATTCAGACAGCAGAGAAAGAGAAGGCATTGTGTAAGCAGGGTTTTTCTGCCGGAACATCAGAAGTGGAAGCTTCTAAACCAGCTGATGTGCAGCTTGGGGACACGGCAGCCTCAAATGGGAGGTACATCTCATTGTCACTGGTTAAGCATTAGGCATTGTGTGATTATGTTATGATTACAAACCTGCAAGTCTATTTGCGTTTTCTACATTTTATGGTGTACTGACTCGAATTGATATAGGTTAATTGAGGGAAGCTCTTCCATTCAAGATAAAGCTGAAGATGTGGAGAAGCCTCCTCTTGTTAGGCACAGTTCCAGACAGACCCCATTTAGCTCTGGGGAATCTGCAAAAGAAGTTGAAGTTGTTGAGGTTAGCCCACCATCAAGTCCTGGAGAACAAGACATAGGCAATCTCCCACAGAACAATGGAAACATCATCCCTTCTGATGAGGTTATATCCTTGCACAATTTCCTGCTGATACTCAATGAGAACTTAAATATGCATTCTATTCCATAAATTTACTCAGGACTTTCTCTTCTAACTAATGCCTTTCAGCTATGTTCTATACTAAAAATAATATTTGGCTTGTGCTCTCTACTAAATCATAGTGGGGAGGCATCTCTTCTGAGGAGCATGATGAGGCAGTCATGCTTGAGGCTGCAATGTTTGGTGGAATTCCTGAGAGTGGATATCCTTTTGCATATGCACCTCATCAGTTCATGCGGCCTGAGGGCTCCAGTCGCTGGCATACCCCTCGTCCCCCATCACCCTCTTTGGCAGCTCAACGCTTGATACGGGAACAGCAAGTTAGTTTCTTTCTTTTCGTTTATTTTTTTGGTGATATGACTGAAAGTTACGGGCTTCAAATTTTGGTCTAGAAGTAATGGTCTAACAGTTGCCTATTTACACGAGGCATTCAGGATGATGAGTATTATGCATCATTGCAAGCTGACAGAGAAAAAGAGTTGAAAGCAATTGAAGAAGCTAAAGCTCGCCGTTTAGAGGAGGAGGCAGCTAGAAAAGCTGCTCTCGAAGAAGAACAGCGCAAAGAGGAAGAGTTTCGTAGGAAGGTGGAGGAGGAACAGGTATTATTAGTTATTGTTCTGATCATTGGTAAACCTAACTGGCACATAGGATCAGTCCATTTATTGGGGAAAATGATATATTCTATTTTGTTTCTTGATTTCATGAGATAAAAAGGATTAGATTCTAGCAATAAGACGAAGGTAATTTGTTATCTAAATGTTTGGTTTTCAAGTTTATCTGGGATGATCAATTTTACAAGCAAATTTGTGTACTGTAGGCAAAACAAACTTGTAAATCTTGAACAATTATTGTCTTCGTCAACTTCATTTCTGCAATTCACCCTGTGGATGTCTTACTGGAGATGATATAAAATGCATTTTATTAGTCAGATAACTTAGGTTTTTCTCTATTAGAAAAAAAGAATTATTAATCTGTTTGTTGCTTTTATATGCAATCAACATGGCATCATTGCTCTTCTACTTCACTTATGCTTTGTAAATATAATTTCACTCACTGTAGATATAGTTTTCATGGTTTTGAATTTGCATCATTTGTGGTTCTACTTGCAGGAATGTGAGAGACAATTAGCTGCTAAAGAAGCTTCTCTGCCTCAGGAACCAGCAGCCAACGACCAAAATGCTGTAACCCTTCTAGTGCGAATGCCAGATGGCAGTCGCAGGGGCCGGCGATTTCTCAAGTCTGATAGGCTGCAGGTAAATTTGTGAAGAAGAGTTTACTTCTGTCGCTTTTCCTGGTGCATGCTTAATGCTAGACGTGGTTTTTGGGTTTGCTTTGCAGTCTCTATATGACTTCATAGATATTGGTAGAGGGGTCAAGCCAGGCACTTATCGACTGGTAAAAGTTTCTCATCCCAAGTTTTTTGCCAAGTCCCGTATTGTTATTGGCATCCAATCATTCTAGATAGATAGATGATTTATTTTTCTCTAATTGAGGAAAATTTCCGCTACTTGTCTTCCTGCAAGGAATATATGCCATGCTAATTTGAGCATTTGCACAGGTGAGGCCATACCCGAGGCGTGCTTTCAGTGATGGAGAGAGGAGTTTGACATTAAATGAACTTGGCTTAACAAGCAAACAAGAAGCCCTATTTCTGGAGTTGATCTGAAAACATCTAATTCCTACACGAAGATTGTGGAAAATTACTGGGAAAATTTTAGTTTATTGAAATATGAAGAAGTACAGTACATGAAGTAATGGAATTTTCCTAGGGGTTGTATTTGGTTGATGAAATACATGAAATTTCAGGAGAGGACATACAATTAATGTTGGACTTTGACAATGATCAGTATTGTTGCATTTTGTTGGTGGTGTTGAATTGATTGAAAGGGAATGAATGCATTGCATTGTATTGTGTAGACGTGGTAGTGATTTATGTCAGGTTACTTCTCATGCAGCAGATTAGATCATATGTTGTGTTCCTGCAAGTTGAAAAACAGAAAGGAAAAATGTGATGAGCTGAGCTTAGCAATGTAAAAAAAAAAAAAAAAAATCGATAAATCGAGAATTGGTTGAAATTGTAGTATTTGGTTTGGTTTTAGTTTGGTTTTTATTGTATTTGGTTTGATTTTAAGTTTAGATAATAATTAAATATATTTTGATTAAGTTTTTAGTTCATAAATTAAAAAATTATAATTATTTAAATTTAAATTTATTTTTAGTTTTAGTTTTATACTAATATTATTTTTAAAAAAGCTTTAAAATATTATAAAAAAGATATTTTAAATTTTAAAAATTGATGAACCCAATTAACCGGTGGAGTGGTGTAATTGGGTTGGGTCATTTTGTTATAATTATGACTTGACTAGAATTTAGGGTTTTTTTTTTTAAAAATTTAAATATAATACGACAATTATTATCATCCTAATCAGCAACAGCCAATCGAAAATCTACAAGAAGCATGTCCAAAGTCCTGAATAAGATGAATTAATTAATATTCCGTAAAATTTTATACTTCATGTCTTTGCCAAAGGAATATATTTTTAGTGTTGTTTTTTTTTTTTTTTTTTAATATCTTTCGTTGCAATTCATATCTCATTTTCTTTTTCACCTGACGAAAACCATTTCTTGACATTTTTTACATGTCTGACTATAAACACCTTCGTCTGATCCTTCAAGTTATTTATTTATTTGTGGGTCCCAAGCAAACGTAAAAAATTAAAGGTACCTGCCCTGCCTTGTAACGGTGGCTGAACTTGAGCCACGTGTTTCCATATATTATCTTAATATTGACACGTTAAGGAAGTTAAAATAGATGTTAATTTTCATAAGACAGACAATACAAAAATTACGGAAAAAAGGTTAAAAAATAATTGTGCCGTGACCCAACGGTCACGAGAACGGTACCAGGACACAAGCACGTGCACATCACGTGAATTTCAACCCCCTCTCCAGAAGAAATTCCCTGAAAAATTCACACAGTCCGTACACCAACTCCCTACCCCTGTCAACGGTCATATTTCACCGACCGCACTCCAACGGTCACTTAGGCTATTATTCTCCAGGGTATTCTTTTTCTTGTGAAATGAATCCCAGAAATAAAAAAGAAAAAGGGAAAAAAAGAAAAAAAAGGAAGAAACGAAAAGCAATGATGGAGACGTGAAGGTGAAAGTGGTAAGTATTCACTAGTAAGGTGTGTCGAGTACTATACTATAGGTAGTAGCAATAGTAATAGTTAAATGAAGAAGATGAACCAAGAAAAATAGTAAAATTGCTTTACGCTTTAGTAGTAGTAATATCTGAAAACACAGACCTTTTTTGGTTTTCTTGGCTAGTGAGCTTCGAGAGATATGTTTCATTATTGGTTGATCGTTTTTCAGTTTGTTTTCATGCATGTTTAGTTGGTTTTCAAATCTGGGGTTTTCTTTTTCTTTTTCTTTTTTTAGTTTGGATTCCGTTTCAGTTTCAGCTACCATGGAGTTGTTGCAAACCTCAAATGCTGAGATGGGCGTCAAAGTTTTTCCGGATTTAAAGTTCAGGTTTGAGAATCTACGCGTTTTCGTCTCCAATATGCATGTTTTTTACACTATTGATTATAACCTTTTCGAATGAGTTGTTTGTGAATGTTTGGGAATCCGATTATTGTTTTGTGGTAGGTATTTTAGTTTAGTTCTTAACAAATCTTTGATTCTTTCTGGGGTGGGAATTTCTTTAATCTTCTTTTTCATATTCTAATTAATTCTTCATTGCATACGCACATTGTTCACACAGGAAAACCTACCAAAAGAATTCCATTTTCTATATTGTTTAATTTGTTTGTATTTTTTTATCGGATTCCTTTTTATTTGATTTCTTTTGGTTTCTTGAAAATTCACACACTCACTTAGAATTGGTCTATCTATTTAGATTTAGTTTTCCAAATATACATGAAAAGTTTCATATAAACAAATAGGATTTTTATACATACAAAAATTCATACATTGCATAGTTTCAAAACTTATAGAAACAAAGAGAGATAGGGAAAGAAAATTAGAGAACTTGGGGTGGGTGAATTGAAACAGAATTGACAAAAGAAAGAAAATAGGAAGGTTGTAGAGAAATGTTGGCAGGGTGTTCTAGTTCTACATTGCTGTCACCAAGGCATAGATTGAGGAGTGAAGCACCTGCACAGTTTCAAGCTTGCCATTTCCAGACTTCAATGAGCACACGGAGATTGGACTTGCCATGTAGTTTTTCTCGTAAGGACACTTCAAGGTCGCAGCCTATTAGGCCAGTTGGCCTTTCTGTGGAGAAACCAATTGAATCCAAGACCAGCGGTTGTAAGCAGAACATCAGTCTGCCGCCATTGACTACTGCTTCACAAAATCCATTTGAGAGACGGAGGGAGGTCAAGGATGATTTTTGGGAGAAAAGTAAATGTTTGAAGAGGTTTGCTGAGCAGGGTTTAATTGATGAGTTAGTCATTGACAGGGCGAAGAGGAAAAAGGGTTGCAGTCATAATGAGAATCCTGGTGATATTCATGAAGGTGGTGGTGATAATTTGTGTTTGGGCCAACTAGGTGCCGGAGATTTTTGGTTTCAACCAAGTTTCACAGGACAAAATGCTCCTCAAGTTCCTTTCTCCCTGACTTGTTCAGGAGATGAAGAAAGAGCGTGTTTTGTGCCTGGTGAAGTGATTTCACCGCCTTTGCCATTGTCTAACAATCCTTGGACCGAATCAGTAATAACTGAGATCACTGACATCAGGGAAAAGGATGTTAAGACGAGCCATAGGCCGGCAAAGGAAGCTTCAGGATCAAGTACTTCTTCGGAGAGTCATAGCTTGGGACTTCGGATAAATGAACAAGCCACGGAACATGAAGTTGGTAATGGTTCAGGGAATCCCTACCCGCAGGAGGGTGCTGGTTTGGGGGCTTATGAGGAGGAGAACAACCATGGGGAGCATCAGGGGTTTGAGCTTGTCCACTTGCTTACAGCTTGTGTTGAAGCAATTGGATCAAAGAATATTGCCGCCATCAATCATTTTATGGCTATGTTGGGTGATCTTGCTTCTCCAAGAGGGAGTGCTATAAGCCGTCTAATTGCTTACTACACTGAAGCTTTGGCTCTTCGAGTGACAAGGCTTTGGCCTTACATTTTTCATATCACAACTCCTCGAGAGCTTGATCGGTTTGATGATGACAATGGTACTGCATTGAGACTCTTGAATCAGGCAAGTCCGATTCCAAAATTTTTGCATTTCACATCAAATGAGATATTGTTGAGAGCCTTCGAGGTGAAAGACAGGGTTCACATAATAGATTTCGATATCAAGCAAGGGCTTCAGTGGCCTAGTTTGTTCCAGAGTTTGGCTTCAAGGACTAATCCACCAAGCCATGTTAGAGTTACCGGAATCGGTGAGTCCAAGCAAGAACTGAACGAAACGGGAGACAGGCTTGCAGGGTTTGCCGAGGCTTTGAATTTGCCTTTCAAGTTCCATCCAGTTGTGGACAGGTTAGAAGATGTGCGATTGTGGATGCTTCATGTAAAAGAGGAAGAGAGTGTAGCCGTGAATTGTGTGTTTCAACTGCACAAGACACTTTACAATGGAAATGGAGGGGTGCTCAGGGACTTTTTGGGACTTATTCGTAGCACAAACCCTACAGTAGTCATCGTGGCAGAGCAAGAAGCTGAACATAGTGTCCTCAGCTTAGAAGCAAGAGTTACCAATTCATTGAGATACTACTCTGCCATATTTGACTCAATTGATTTTAGCCTTCCCTTGGAGAGTCCAGTTAGGATCAAAGTAGAGGAGATGTTTGCAAAGGAAATCAGGAATATAATCGCTTGCGAAGGATGCGACAGGTTTGAAAGGCACCAGAGTTTTGAGCAGTGGAGGAAGTTGATGGAGCAAGGAAGGTTCAGATGCATGGAGATCAGTGAGAGGGAACTGCTTCAGGGCCAAATGCTGTTGAAGATGTACTCTTGTGAGAACTACTACAGTGTCAAGAAGCAAGGGCAGGATGGAGGGGCGCTTACTCTAAGCTGGTTAGATCAGCCACTTTATTCGGTCTCAGGTTGGACACCCACTGACATTGCAGGCAGCTCATCCTCATTTCCTCAGCCAAGTTGATTGATTTGTTGCGGATTACATTTTCTTACATGCAGTCTGTTTTGATTTCCATTCTTGCATACAGAAAGGGACACAGAATTCTTTGTAGGTAGAGAAATCTGTCATTATTCTTTCATTCTTTTACTGCAGATAAGATTGGTCTAGTGTCAGAAGTCTTTGTAATACAATTACTTCATAGTTCATACCGAGTCATTTCTTTGCAGGACATATGTTAGATCAGTCTGTAGCAGTGGAGTCGATTAATTTGGTGTTTATTCTTTGATTCTTTATGCATCATAAAATTCTTTATTATAGCTGTCATTTCCATTTTTTTCATTTCATTTGTTGAAGATTTATCAGAGTTATGAACTACGTAGTTGGAATTTATTTTCATATATAAAGGATTTCTTTGATTTTGTGTTCATTCTTCTTCCATCTACGTTTTCTACACTGAGTTAATGGAATCTGGAAAATCAGATAGGAAACTTGGAATTATACGCAGCCCGAGCAGTTAAAGCAATTGCTATTTTTTTTCATGTCATAACTACATTTAAAATCCGAAATTGATTCCATTGTACTGCTGCTTATGTCATAGAGGTGTAAATGACTCAAAACTGCTGATATGTTCCAGTGGCCAGGCAACTCCTCAACTGATCCAAAGTTATAAAGTTCAGGAAAATCCAGTAGTAATTAGAGTCTAGTTCGGGAAAATCAGATAGCATAAACTAATAAAAACTCAATCAAGTTCAAATCAAGTCAGTTACGAAATTTGAGGAATTCATTTTGTTAAATGAACTAAATTCCACAATATCCCTTTTTTTTTTCTTTGAAGATAGACGAATTTCATCAATATATATAAGGAACTAAGCCAATTTCATCACTAACTTGATTTGATCTGTGGCCATATCCGACAAGTTGTTATCTGCAGGCGAATTAAGCTCTTATCACTTTCATGTCAGAATACGGATATCCATGCTTTTGATCAAGATAGAGTACGTGTATCGAACGCTTTTGATCAAAGATCATATAACCATGCTGTTGGCGAGTATAGATTTTCTTTCGTCTAGTCTCACCCACTTGGGTTCTTTGAATGATCGTTTTAGGGTATATTAAAGAAAGTTATAAAAAATAATTAATATACTAAAAAAAATATTATGTATTAAAATGAATTCTTCAAATTAAATAATAATTTTTTCTATTTATTCAACATTGATTTATTGGCTTGGTATACTAAAATCTTATTCCTTTAACTTCATTTTTTTTTTCTGTGGATGGTTTGTTCTTTTAACTCCTTATCTAAACAACATTATATCCTTAATAATTTTGGTTTGGTAGGTGTTGTTATTTTAAAATAAAGCTTTTTAATTGTTAAACGTTCACTGAAATGAGATAGAGTTTTAATGAAATAACTATTCTATGAGAATTTAATAAAGCAAAAATAAAAATGAAATAGTTATGTGCAGCAGGGATTCGAATCTTCTAAAATAATTTTTTATTTCACCAATGTCAAAATAACAATTCACTGAGAGGCTCAAAATAACTATTCAATAATTTCATAAAATAAGACTATGATAAGTTATTCTGTGATCTGACAATCAAATAATCTCGTTACTGTAACAAATTAAAATGTGGCTGTCATAAAATTCTAATTATACCAAACCAACACAAGTAGTAAGAATTAAAGGCAAGAACCAAGCAAAGGTTGGTCTGAAATTTTGGGATCAAATCCTGTGCACACAAAGCCTTTTTTACTTGCTCAAGGGTCACCGAGCCACAAGAAATAATCAAATAATTAAAAAAAATTAGAGCTTTTAATATCATAAAAATATAATATAAATATTCAAATAAATCGATTGACTTATTTTTCTCGAGGGTGGAATGAGAATCCAAGCTTGTTTTTCACGAGGTATTTGTCCATTTTGGCATTATATTGTATGCTCTTTTATGATATTTTATTTAATTATGCTCTAAATAGATTATTCTTAAAACGAGTGGCAAAGCCAATAGCTTGGACGATTAAAGATAAACAATCATTTATGTTGCATCATCCAAAAGATACGAAGTCCCAATCAATCCAAAAATTATTGCATTAAACTAATATTTTCCCTCAAACTAGTAGTTATTTGATTTGATCTAAGATTATAACAAACTTCTTTTAAAAATTTAAATCTGATTTATTAGATTTAAAAATTTATTTTAGTATTTTTAAAAATTATTTAAATATTTCTGTTAATAAAATAATAATTTAATTTAAATCAAATTAATTGAGAATACATTTACTATTTAAACTCAATTTTAATTTAAATAGAATTTTTTGGTCGGACAAGTGACTTTCATGTTCAGTCAGACTCGTAATCAACAAACTAATTTTTTAAACTTCATATATGGGAGTTTTTTAGGTTTTTTTTTTTTTTTGGGACAAATGCTGACCAATTGATAATGAGTTTCCGAGGTGGACATAGGCATATCCAATTCTTTATGTGGTGGAAATGTCGCATGCTGACTCAGACACACGTCTACCTGGCTGTCCTTTTGTTTGCTGACTAAAGACACGTTTAATTTGGTCCGTAGTTTCTTCTTCTTATTATTATTATTAGTTAATTAATTAATTATTAGAACTCAAACGGGAAAGCCCCAGCCACTTGTTTCTTTTTTCTTTGTTTTTTTCCCCTTTTAATGGGCCTAAAGACATACAAACCGATGTTACCAAAAAAAAAAAAAAAACATAAATTGAAGACAAAAAGTGTACAAATATAGTTAAAAATAGAGATAAGGAAGACCCAATGAGGGACCCCGGATATTGTAAAATCATCAAGATCTTGCATGCCATTTTTTTTCTAATTATTATTTTTTATTATTAGTCTCACATTAGATTTTAATTTCTTGGATGGTAGAGTTTGAGAAATTCAGGCCTAACTAAGACAATTAATGCAGCTTGGTAATCCCAAATCTATAATATGGCTGAAGTCCCTGGAACCTAATTCAATCATTTCTTACCCAAAAAGGAAAAAAAAATGTAATTGCAATCATCGTCTTACAATATCTTTAGTAATGTATTAATGTTGGCCAAATAAATGTAATCGCTACATATAACCCAAAAAAAAAAAACAAGAGAGTAGGGCATTATTAAAATTAGGCTCGTCCATTCCTTTTTCTTTTTTTTTTTTTTCATTTTTCAGATCAATTTAATGATAAATGAAAAAAATACAATTAGCAAGAAATAAAACATTAGCCAAATTGTGTTTTTGGCTGATCGAAAACATTACTTAAAAAAGAAGACAGCAAAATCAAAACATTAACTCACACTTTCTGGTTACGTGTGAACCAATATTTTAATGTACGAAATACTCTCTTTTGCAGTTTTTTTCAGATAAAATGCTTTTCCGCTGTGGTAAAGTCCATAGATTTCAGTTGCACCACCAAAATTTCCACAATTGTCCAAAACCATGGCTGAAACAGTTTTTTTTTTTTCACTTATTTATTATCGTCAAAATCCAAAATGCTTCCTTTGTTTGCCGTCAAAATCAAAGTATTCCCTGTCACCTTCCTTCTTTTTCTCAGTGAACAAACAGACAAAACAGAAACAGAGATAATCCTTCAAAACGAGTACGCGTCCGTCGCCCCCAATTCCCTTTGCCACCTCTCTCTTTCTATTTCTTGTCAATAAATTCTGCTTTACAACTTTCTAGTTCTCTGTTTTTTCCTTTTTTTTTTTTTTTTCTTGTTCTCTTCATGGGTGCCAATTTTTCTGCTTTGTTCATCGACCACGATGGTTTGTCATCTGTCTCTTCATCATTGCCCAGTTTGGGGGACTTACCAGAGAGCTGTGTGGCATCAATTATTGAGTATTTGGATCCTCCAGAGATATGTAAATTGGCGAAGTTGAACAAAGCTTTTAGAGGTGCTTCTTGGGCTGATTTTGTTTGGGAATCGAAATTGCCGCCAAATTATCAAATTCTTGTTGATAAAATTCTGGGTTTTGTGCCTGAAAAGTCGGGTAAACGAGACATTTACACAAGGCTTTGTAGAGCTAATACTTTTGATGGTGGCACCAAGGTATGGTTTTTGGTTATGTTTGGGGCAATTTTTTTTTTTTTTTGGAGGGGGGGTTTGGATACTGAGAAAAACTGGGGCTTGAAATTCTGTGTCTTGAACCTTTCTGCGTTTCTATTTTTGATAAGCTGGTTCTTTTCATAATGACTCAAAATTGCTATACTTCACTATCCTGTGTGTTATTTGGCTTTCAATTCAGCAAACAATTAGATGATTTTCTTTAGGGATTTCATTTGCAATTTTTAAGTTTTTTTTTTCTTTTATTATTTCTAAATATAGTTTCTACTAGATGATCAAGTTGTGTTTATAATTCTCCATGGTTCGATATAACTTCAATAAATTTGAGTGGGAGATTCTTTCCTGTTAATAAAGAGGGGATATTGCCTAAAGTTTTTATTGTTTATTGTATTGATTGCCTGCTTAACATTCATGGCTTGCCTGTCTTATTAATGGCTTGAGGATTTGGGTTCCTTTTGCAGAAAGTATGGCTAGATAAGAGCACGGGTGCTGTTTGTATGTCAATCTCTTCAAAGGGATTACGAATAACGGGGATTGATGATCGAAGATATTGGAACCAAATTCCTACCGAGGAATCTAGGTGGGTTACAAAATCGAGAATTTTTTAGATTCACTGATCAAAATCGAGAGTGTTTGATCTCCATTTTAATGCATGATGGTGATGCTATGATAATGGCAGAGGCATTCGAATTTGTCTAAAGCTAAAGTAAAAAGATTCTGTATGCATCATTTATGGCAGACCTTAAGACTAAATTGTAAAGCTGTCCCCCGTCCCTTGATGATTTTGTGAAGTAATATCTCATTGCTGGTTGACCTTCATTTGAAATTCATGTTTTCATGCATAAGGATCAATTTAGCTTAGTTGAAGATATGAATGATTGATGTAATCGATGTTGTAAAATGAGTTCAAATGGAAAGCTAGGTATTGATTTCAATGTCCTTTCATTTGTGATCCAGGTTCGGTTCAATTGCATATCTTCAGCAAATGTGGTGGTTTGAAGTTGAAGGGGAGGTGGAATTCCCCTTTCCAGCTGGGACCTACAGCGTTTTCTTCAGACTGCACCTCGGTCATGCGTCTAGGAGGTTTGGTCGCCGTATCTGCAACTCCGAGCATGTTCACGGTTGGGATGTAAAACCCGTAAGGTTCCAGCTATGGACTTCGGATGGTCA
>JBBYHM010000010.1:5892680-5920078 GCA_038381775.1 Adansonia rubrostipa | reverse complement strand
AAAAAAGGCAAAAAATGGTATATTTACTCAAATAGCCAACTTAAAAATGGTACCATATAAAGCATAAGTAATGATAGAAACTATGCAATTAGAAACTTTTATAATCTGTCTAAAAGTGTAAGGAATTTATAAGTGGATTTTGTTAATCAATGTTTTAAGGGTATTAAGATTTAGATATGATAATATCTTTATTTAATGTGTTGAAAACAATCAATAAAATTATTATTTTTTGCATTTAATATAATATTATTACTATAAACAATTAACTAATCTTAAAAAATAGGAGAAATTATATTAAACTACCCTATGATATGAGTAGAACGTGCAAATTGAGATCATGTGACTTCAACTTTGACACTTTAGAAGGCTGCTGAATCTGTTTCTCATCTTTCTTTCAACTAATTTTTACTGCTCCTACGAGAAGACATTACATTTTTCTAAAAAAAAGTTGAGAGAAATTACCTTAAATTAAGGCTATAAATTAATAATTGTGTCCCTCTTTCCTCTAAATGTTAATCACATAAGAAATTTAAAAGAAAAAAAAAAGAGAAATGAGGTGAAAAGCTATAGAGATACGAGTATGTTGAATTTGCTGTGTTAATTATAAAATTATTGTTTTCAAAGATAAACAAAAATGATAAGCTAATTGTTTTATCCGAAGAATCGAAGTGCTTTAATCTAAACATTATCCTTGTATCTAAACTAATATTTGTCCTCTTATTGTGTAAGCAATGCAATCATAATCAACCAACTATTTTTTCGATCTTTATTCAAGTATCATCATTTATTTTATAGTTTAAATCTAATTTAGCTGAGGATATGTGGCTGCCTCTTTTCATTAATGAGTTTATATAAACTCAAATGTTAATTCTTTTCTATAAATAAAAATTTGGCTTACCAGTCATCACACCACAATCGTTTTGAGTATCAAACAACTAATTTTTGAAACTTCATATATTTGGTCTCAGGGCCAAGTGTTTCATGTAATATAATTTTTGTACTTCTTTGTAAAAAAAATAATTTGATAAACAAAATATTAATTTTGGATTAATGAAAAATTAGCTATTTTTTTAGAAATATCATTTACTCTTAAAAAAGCAATGTTTTTTTAATGTGAAAAAATTTCAGGTATTTGAATGCTCGAATCAAAACTTTCGGATTCTCACACTAAATACTAATATTATATAATTATCTTTATAGATTAATATTTTAAGAAATATTATTATTTTCGTAATAATGTAAATTTTAAAAAATAATAACTAATTCAAAATATTTTTCATAGAATCTGCTAAAATAACAAAAAATTATAATTTTTTTTATGAAACAAATAAATGTTACCTCGTATCCACTTGAGAGGCCATTTGCTGACCAAATTGAAAATGTACCATATTTATGTCGCTGACATACACAGATGCATTCCCAGACGACGCGTTTCTTTCGATAGGTCCATGATTTTCCCATTAAATATGAACTAAATGGGAACACCTCACCAGTTGTTTCATTCTGAATGAATGTTCCCCTAATTTTTTATTTTTATTTTTTCAATTTATTTATAGCTCATTAATTTTTATTTAATAAACTTATTTAAAAAAATATTACGTGTTTCAATTATTTTAAGCTTATAATTTTTAAAAATTTGTCCATAATATTATACCAATTGAATTTGTATTCAATCGACGAATTTTTCCCTAATCTTGATTATTCTTTTTAGTAATATAATAACATAACATATGGGGATAGATATTGAGAATGTTTTTAATCATATGAAATTGGTCTTATCTTAATATTAAGAGAATGTATTTTTAATTATTTTCAAAATAATTGCCAAAACCCATTTATCTCATGTGCTTATTTGTTAATTTGTTTAATGAGGAATGGTCCTAAAAGAAAAAAACATAATGAAAGAGCATTAAAATAAAATTAAGGAGGAAAAAAAACATATAGAGAAGAGATCTAATGAGAATTCTGGATTAGAGTTGTATACAAGTTGAGTTGGATTTAGATAAATTTGAATAATTAAAAAAATTATTTTATTTATTATTCAATTTAATGGTCTCAAATATTCATTTTATTATTTAAAATATATTAAAATAAATAATTTTATAATTAAATTTTAAATAAAATATTATTAGTTATTAAATAAGAATTCAATTCTAATCAATTATAATTTAAAATATCTTATTTTCAACCAACCCACTTCAATCTAAACTTGAAGATTAAACAACCCAATATTTAAACAGGTTTACATCGAACAACCTTATTGAAGAATTTGCATGAATTTTTTTTTAATTTTATTTTTGCAAATGTTTTCTTTATAAGTACAATTAAATTATTGATGATTTTATTTAGTACTTGGCATTTTTTCTATATAGTTGGTATTTATTACTAGCTCCCGTCATGCAACATAATAATTCACAATGCCATCCAGACTAAGGCAGACATCTCTGCCTCATAAAAAGATCTCTATTAATATATTATTAAAATAGTGATAGGAGTTGGTAGCCAAAATAATTGTAATAGGACTTGATATTTCTCATGTTTATATTAATTTTTTTATGTATAAAAATTAAAAATAAATATTTTTCTAATTTTTTTATATTTAATTTAATTAATTTCAAATAAATTTAAATAATATTTAATTTTATAAATAAATTAAATTAAATTAATTTTTTATTTTTAATTAAATCGATTCATTTCATTTTCATCCGTCAGGAAAAACAGCTCATAGCTGTCAAATGAGGATATTTCTCAAATGGGGGAAATGGTGCTCTATTATTATGTGGTCATATTTGGCTCTTCAAGTATTCGTGGGCCGTCTTTTGTGCCTCTAATTTCAAACCCAACCTTTCTTTTCCATTTTTTTTTTCAAATTTACCCTAATCTTGTAATTTCATCGTGGCAGCCTAATTGCCTTATAGTTTTTGCACAATTGAAAAAAACAAAGTTCCAACTTCAATGGCTTAACCATGAATATAGAACTAGCTGGAATGCTAGATATAGCTTTTTTAGGCCTAATAATTATAAGGGTAGAAATTCTTCTACTAACCATGTAAACCACAATGTTCAATTAAATAAAAATAACTATAAGATTGATTAAATAATATTTTTTAAAAGTTTTTATTCGTTAATTGTTACATATAAATACAATTGAAAAAAAAATAAAAACATTAACTAATAGTTTGTTGTTCTTTTTTGCAGATTGAAAAACATAAAAATAAATAAATAAAATTGTCGTGTTTTTTTATTACATCGTACGTAAAATGTATTTAGTCAAATCAAAATCCAAATCATAAGACTTCCCTGTGTCGGTGTCTTCTTCCATTTCTCTGTTTTTGCCACCTCTATTTTTTCCCCCTCTTTATATGATTCATAATCTATACTCTGGCTTAGGACTTTCTTGTTCTCTGTTTTCATTTTGAGTTTTTTTTTTTTTTCGATGGGTGCCAATTTCTCTGCTTTATTCATCAGCCAAGGCGGTTGTTCATCTGTTTCTTCATCGTCACCCAGTTTGGGGGACTTACCAGAGAGCTGCGCAGCATCAATCATTGGGTATTTGGATCCTCCAGAGATTTGTAAATTGGCGAAGTTGAACAGAGCATTCAGAGGTGCTTCTTGGGCTGATTTTGTCTGGGAATCGAAATTGCCACCCAATTATCAGATTCTTGTTGATAAAATTCTGGGTCTTGTGCCTGAAAATTTGGGTAAACGAGAGATATATGAAAGACTTTGTAGAGCTAATACTCTTGATGGTGGCACCAAGGCATGGTTTTTTTTTTTTTTTTTGGATTCTGTTTTTGCCTGTTTTTGTTTGGATAATGAGAAAAACTGGGATGTGAAATGCTGGGTCTTCAACTTTTTTTTTTTTGTGTTTTTATTTTCTTTGAGCTGGTTCTTTTCATAAAGACTCGATATTTCACTTCTTTACTTTTCCTCTGTAGTTTTCTTGGCTTTCACCAGCAATCAATTAGATAATTTTCTTCGGGGATTTGATTTGCCATCTTAATTTTTTTTTCTTTCTTGTATTAGTTCTGCATATAGTTTCTGTCAGATGACCAAGTTGTTTTTTCTTAAAAAAAAAAAAAAAATTCCATGATTTGATGCTCCTTTAATTGTTGAAAAAGAATTAGTAATTTGGATATAGCAAAGCCTAGTAAATAAACTAGTTGTATCATTAATTTAAATCCATGTTTTCTTCTTTTTAAAAATAAAACAATTATAAATTCATATCTGACATGATTTAAATACTGGGCCTGGACTGTTATTAAAGAGGGAGCATTAGTTAAGCTTTTAATTGTTTGATTGTATTGATAGCTAGCTTAATTTCATGGCTTGCCTTGAGAATTTTGGTTCTTTTTGCAGACAGTTTGGCTAGATAAGAGCACTGGTGGTGTATGTATGTCAATCTCTTCAAAGGGATTAAGGATAACGGGGATCGATGATCGAAGATATTGGAATCGTATTCCAACTGACGAATCTAGGTGAGATTAACAAGGGCTTATTTTAATTTTTTTTTTTTTTTTGGGTATGTATACGTATTGAATTTAGGAGAATGGGAGGATTTTGTTAGTTTCTTATCATGAATTCTTTAGATTGGCTGATCAAAGTCAAGAGTGTGCGGGGTATATCTTGCCGAATTGATCCAAAGTATGTGTTTTTTTTTTTTTTTGGTTAATTTTATCGTTAAATTTCGATGTATTCTGTGGATCTCCATTTTTGAACGCATGATGATGATGATGATGATGATGATGATGATGCCTACGATATGGCTGAGGTATTTGGAAATTGTCTAAATAGGATTTGGTCTCCCTGGGTCCCTGGAAGTTTTCCTAAAAGCTTGCCTCCTTTATAAACAAACAAAAACAATTCCCGGCTGCTCACCGCTTTTGACTTTCTCATTCCCATAGTTAAAGAGTTTTCGGTGGTTAAAGCAACTGTGTTTGACATTCAAATGTATATATTAAGTTGTGGGGACGAATGCTTAACCCGTTATTTATATAAACTCTAAGGATTTCTTACACAAGCAGTTAGAGATCACTTAGGCTTCTTACCCAACCGGTTAGACATTTGGAAATTGTCTAGAAGGCATAGACTTCATTTTCCTTGAGCTTATTAAGGATGTGGTTTCTTACAGTTGCCCAATTCGATTCATAGAGCTGGCAACAGCTTAGTTTTTTGGTGTTGTTATTGGTATGCACAAGCATAAATTTCTGTTTATCTATACTGTTAAATAGTTTTGAGACGATGTTGATTTTTAACAAGGTGTACAAGCTAAAGTCTAAGGATTACATAATTTACAAAAAGAAATTTGATCAATTATGGCAGACTATAGGACCAAGTATAAAGCTCTCTCTTATCCTTTAATAATTTTATTTAAGTAAAGCCTCATTGCCGGTTGACCTTCATTTGTACTTCATTATTTCCATACATAGTTCGTCTCCGAGATTTTTGCAAGGATCAAGGTTTAGCTTGGTTGAAAGTGGTATTGCTTGTTGTGGTTGTTGATGCTGTGTGAAAGTGATGGTTGGTTGAACAAATAGATCTTTGCACCATGTGTTTGGAATGGCTGCGTATCTGTTTCAGTTTCCTCTTCTTTGTGATTTAGGTTCTATTCGATCGCGTATCTTCAGCAAATCTGGTGGTTTGAAGTTGATGGGGAGGTGGAATTTCCCTTTCCGGCAGGAAGCTATGGCGTTTTCTTCAGACTGCAGCTGGGGCGTGCATCTAAGAGGTTTGGTTGCCGAATCTGTAACTCTGAGCACGTCCATGGTTGGGATATAAAACCCGTACGGTTTCAGCTATGGACTTCTGACGGTCAGTATGCCACGTCTCAGCATACTTTGAACAATCCCGGAAATTGGTATCACTACCATATAGGGGACTTCAATGTCGAGAACTCGAATTCATCGACAAAGATTAAGTTATCTATGACTCAAATCGATTGCACACATACAAAGGGTGGTCTATGTTTAGACTCTGTTTTCATACTGCCAAGTAAATTTAGGGAAAGATTAAAGCAGAAAGGATTTTTAAAGTGCTAAACCCATGTAATTAGAAAGTTTCTGTTTTGTAGATTCAAGGAGAGTGTAATCAAGTTTTCTAGCTGGTTTTTTGAGAGTTAGAGACTTAAAAAAGAGTCAATTTTGTGTATAAATTTTGTTTCCATTTGTTTAATTACTATGCGCTCCACTTTCCCTTATGAGCTTTTTGAGAGTAGAACAATTTCCCTTTCTTGTTTCTTTTCTTATGAGTTAACTCAATAAACGAAATCTATAATGTTATTCCAATGTGGATATGCATGTCAAATATGGATAAGAGTGTCAGATTCAAGTATGTTAGGTATATTCAATTTTTTTAAAGTGTGTTAATGTTTAAAAAGGGTTCTTAAAAAATTGTATCTTAATATTTATATTCAAATATACATCTAACCTGAATGTTGGACATGAAACCTTCAAGAAAAGTCACACAACCAACCCCCTAGTTTATTTTTTTATTTATAGCCCGAGCTCTCTGCCCTGCTGTTACTGATCATTTCCTGCTACCATTTTTGGATCATATACTTGTGAATATTTCTTGCTGCTTTCAGAAAAATTATAACTGTACAAGTCATTAACTAGCAAGTGCTGACTCAAAATCCCAAGCTTGACGTTTTAGGGCCATGGAAGTGGCTTGGTAGATGCACCCTTGTCCCTATGAGAAGGTGGCGCCTCCTTCCATTTGCTTGCGTTAGACGTCAGTGTGTCTTTGACAACTGTCTGGGTGCTTGCTTCCATCCTGGAACCCAATCAAATGTGGTTTCCAGGTTATAATTAGGCTTCCGTTGTGTGCTGCTGTTGTTAAAATCAGGAGATAGGGCCAGCAACTTGCGTATTACCATGAATCTCTGCATGCAGTCTGGACATCCTTGAGGTTTACATGAGTGAAGCATGTGATTGTTATAGCTTGGTGACAAATCCAAGACTTTGTAAATGCCCCAACTCCTTATCCATTTACCTAGATGGTTAAATCAGATCAGTAAGAGTAGAGAAATCAAAATGAAACAGAGGAATTTTTTTCAAAGATTGATGGCTTGTTGACTCACAATTATTAGACCCTCACAGTTAAAAGATGAGTTTGAAAGATGCCCGTCGAAACATGGTGATCAGGGCAAAATTCCCAGAATTCAAGCAAGGGAAGGGATGCAGGTGGAAATCCATTAGTCCAACAATCCTTGTTTCCATCGTAACTTGCGAATTGCAAATTTGCGGTCTTTCTTCATACGTTTCGTTTCCCCTGTTCCAATGACCAGTTGACTACGGCAAAGTGGCAAGTTGGGAACTTTCCTAGTTTCCTTTGTGTTGTTAGAAAACCGGGGGTGGAATTTGGAAATATAAAGTTTTGTGGATCCCACTCTGTCAGATGTAGGCCCTTCCTTTAGCCACCAGTACACGTGGCTTAAAAAGGTAACGTAGGGAAAGCTATTAGCGCAGCTCAGACCGCTTTTTATATCTCGCGTTCATTTAGGTTTGCGATAAATTCAACAGCGAAGCATATGAAGATTCTCACATCATTTATAAAATATTAAATATATTAACATTTTAAATATAAATACTATATACATATTTAAAAATTTTTAATATTATATTTAATAATTACATTATATTTATATTATATTTTTATATTTTATTTAAAATTAATAAATCTTTTTAAAAAATAATAACGTGAAACAATCCAATTATTTTGGATTATTAAATTAACAAAATAACATTAGACATCTAAAAAGATAAAAACTAATTTCAAACTATTTGCAAAAATAAATACTCATGAATTCTATTTATTACATTTATATTATTTTTAAATAGTCACAAGGTTTTTTTTTTTTAAGACAAAATAAACATTAACTAAACATTTAAAAGAGAAAATAATAATTTCTTCATATTTTTAAATTAAATGGAAAATTCTAAATCCATATATGGAAATTATAGAAAAAAAAAGTGAAAAGTGAATTAAAGACATTTTTATTTTTTAATATGAAAAAAAATCAAATTACTGTTAATGTATAAAAATGAAGTCATAAATAATATTTAAAATATTATTTAAAATAATTTAACAACTAGCAAGACTTGAAATTATTTATTTTCCATCAAGGAAAAAAAGAATTGAATTTAAATCTTAAACCCTTTTAAATAAGAAGTAAATAAATAATAAGATAATAAAATAAAAAAACTTATGTATTAATTCCATAATTGAAGTTGATATTTGATAGGTATAAAATTCAAGAGTAGGTATGACTGGGATATGGGGGAAGTCTGGCAAAACCCAAAAGTCAAAATTCTCCTGATACGATCTAGTAACTTTGATTCCATTTTCTCGAGAAAACTCTTTCCCAAGAATTTTCAGGGAAACCCCCACCCAAGCAAATGGTGCTGGGTGGGGCTTGATCTTTAGTTTTCGACTTTGGATGACTCCCTCCGCTTTCTCATTAAAGCCCTGTTTGATACCATTTTTTTTTCCAAAGAGAGAAAGAAACACAAAAGCCTAACGCACCCCTCCCCCCCTCTATCCTATCTCTCCCGGTAAGGGGAAGGATATAGAAGAAGTCTTTTTTAAAAATATCCTTTTTTTTTTACTTTACTTCGTCTGCCAATAATAAAATATACCTTTTTTTAGCTGTCAGGTTAAATACAATAAAAAAAGAAACCGTTATTTGAAGACCCTTTTTTCATCTGTTTTATGGGCTTTATTCAGGTTTTCCATTGAGCGGGTTCCATTTTTTTCTGAGCGGGGGTTGACGTTTGGTGTTTGGTAAATTAAACGATCAACCCTTGTTGAAAAGAGATGAAAAGTGAGGATCAAGCAAGGTCTTTGTTTGGGATTTCCCTTACAGATAGGCCAAAATGGCAACAGTTTCTTATTTGTTCATCTGGTTTCTTTTTTGGTTACCTTGTTAATGGCATTTGTGAGGTTTGTTCTTCCTTTTTTTTTTTACCTATTATTTCATCCTTTTTTGGAGGGTGTTGAATGGAACAATAAAGTTCTCATTTTATTGTTGTTTTGAACCGGTCATTTTATTTGCAATGGTTTCTCGACTCTGCATGTGACCAATTCCCAGTCATGCATGCCGGTTTTTTCATTTTTTTTCTGGGTTTATGTTTGGTTGCTGAGAAAATTATGGAAAAGGAAGAGACGGAAGAGACCTAAGAAATTCTAAGGGCATTAACATTTTTGTATCTATGTTGCTCAGTTGTGAAAAGTTGGCTATAGATAAGTTGAAACGTTGCAATTTCATTGCTTTACTAGTTTATTTAAATTGTCAAATTTGAATACATTTTACTGTTTTCTTGGATTTGACTTTCCATTTCAATCTCATAAAAAAAAAAAAATCCCATTCCAGTGTGATGACTGATGTGTTCTTTTGCTTGTTTGCAGGAATATGTGTATAATAGGCTTCAATTCAGGTACATTCATCATCAATTTCCCTTATTATATATGTTCTTAAAATATTTCTTAAAATATGCCAGCTTCCGCAAGTATATTTGGATTTTTATTGACTCAAAATCATGCAAAATGTTTCAGCTATGGATGGTATTTTACTTTTGTACAAGGATTTGTTTACCTGATATTGATAAGACTTCAAGGCTTTACTATGAAACAAATGGTCAATCCATGGAAAACATATTTGAAACTCTCTGCTGTTCTCATGGGTTCTCATGGATTAACCAAGGGCTCATTGGCTTACCTGAACTACCCTGCACAAATTATGTTTAAATCTACAAAGGTAACTAGTCAATAAACTTGCATAAAATTTGCTTGTTACTATCATTTCTTGAGCTATAGCTTATCAGAATTCAAAAAATGTGTATGTTCTTCTTTTGCTGCAATGTAATTCTAACATACTGTCTTCGATTCCCTGGAATTTTAGGTACTGCCAGTTATGATTATGGGTTCCTTCATCCCTGGCCTGAGAAGGAAATATCCATTTCATGAATACATCTCTGCTTTGCTTCTTGTTGTTGGTCTCATCCTTTTCACCTTAGCCGATGCACAAACATATCCGAATTTTAGCATCATCGGTATTATAATGATTTCGGGTGCTTTGATTATGGATGCCTTTCTGGGAAATTTTCAGGAAGCTATTTTCACTATGAATCTGGACACAACTCAGGTAGCCATAAAAATTTTCTCATTTTCTGTTTGAAAACAAGAACAAATCACTAATAAATATTATTGATAAATGATAATTTTATGCATATAGCATATTTATTCATTTTCGTATACAGATGGAGATGTTGTTCTGCTCAACATTAGTTGGGATTCCTTTCTTAGTTGTGCCCATGATTCTAACAGGAGAGCTCGTTAGGGCCTGGAATTCTTGTTCGCAGGTAAAAAGTAATGCCCTACGCTAGACTTTTAGCATATTAGACACCATTACATCAATGTGACACGAAAAAAATAATTAAAACGTGAAATGAGATGAATATGCGAATGTCTCAAAATCTGTATAATACCGCCCTCTCTTGTTTTATTTTATTGATTTAATTCTATCTTTCATACCCCCACGTCCTGCCAGGGGCCATGGGTGCATCAAATAACATTTTATTATGCAACTTAAATAAGAAATTACTGGTTTGAAGTCATGCACAACGTGCGCGCCGGTTCCTAACAAAATTATTTTTATTGGAGAAATCAGTGATCTGGTAGTTGACCGTTCTAGTTTGTGCTGAATATAATTTTCCAAGTCAGACGTATACTTACGAAGGAAAGACTCATTCTTTAGGTTGGACATATTGTGGGGTAGCTGACATTTAATGGACTATTCTCAATTAACATTCTCCTTAGACCAGAAGTTCTTCATTAGTTCTACTTAGTTGGACCTAGCAAATAATCCCCAACCAAATACACACGCATATGTGCAAAGGCACGTAAAGGCTACCGATACTATTCTACTTGCATGCATCTTATCTCTTTCTCCTTTTGCTTGATCCTAACAAAATATTATTTCCAACAGCGAAGAACTCATCTATTGTTATTCCTCTTTTTCCCTGGACATTCATTTACAATATTCCGATTATTACCATAAATCTCTTGTTGGTAATGGTAATGGTATTGGTTTGATTTACGTCAATGAATTGCAGCATCCTTATGTGTATGGGGTGTTGGTGTTTGAAGCAATGGCCACATTCGTCGGTCAAGTGTCCGTTTTATCCCTCATTGCTATCTTCGGTGCTGCTACAACCGCCATGGTAAACAAATATACTCGCAATCTTTCTAGATATCTTGATTTTCTAATAGATCCATTCTCAGCTGTTTCATGATTTCATCTAACCGCTTTCACAGATAACAACTGCTAGAAAAGCTGTCACTTTGTTGCTGTCATACATGATATTTACAAAACCATTAACCGAACAGCACGGATCAGGGCTGTTGCTCATAACCATGGGAGTCATATTGAAGATGTTGCCAGATAGTAAGCCGACACCTCGGATTCCAAGATCGAATGTAAATGCCAAGTATCATACGATAACCTCTTCCAAAGAAGTGGAAAGTGTAGAGCTTGAAAAAGATGAAGAGAGAAAGCCTCTAGTCTGAAAATTAAACTGCAATTAATTCAGCAAAATTTTTTTTTATTTCCTTTAGTGAACCCCCACTGCATTTATAGATAAGTAGTAACAAAATAAAGGAAAGTTGGGAGCTATTAGGCTACTACTAGTGCTGTAGGCTGTAGCATACATTTTAACAGCTGGTTGTACTCTCTTTGATGCTACAAAGAATTGAATTTGGTAAATGGCCTGCCTTTGCACGAAACTCTTTTAGTTTTCTATTATTATTAGCATAGCTGAAGTCAAGAAGTTATTTTTTTACCGCAAACATAATATTAAATTAGAAAAAGAATTTATTTTTTACGTTTAAAATTATGGTTCGACAAGTCAAATAAAAAAGTCATAAATATAAAACTTTTATTGTTTGAAAATTAACTTTTCATCTATTTTCATATTTTTAAACTTTTATTATTTTAAACATATATATATATTTTTATTTTTCAATTCTTCAAAATACTTTTTTTTACAGCAATATTAAATATTCCAAAGTTTTTAAATTACATTTTTTTTGACCTAAGCTTCTTGACCTTAGTTTATTTGTGTGTTTTAAAGTTTCCAGAAAGCTAAATATTTATGTATTTTTGTTAAAAAATACCCTGATGATATATATTTTTTTAAGTTACCATATCCAATGCAGTTGAAAATGATGAATTAAATTATCAACTATAGGGCAATTAATAAAATGTTATTATTATATTAAATAGTATATTAATTAATCTTAAAAAATGTGTCAAAAATATTCGTTAGTAAAATTCATATTTTATATCGTATAAAGGAACACTGTATTTTCAAGTATTTTCATTGGAACTTGGAATTTACAAACAATAAGGGATCAAAAATGTTACAGGGGCACCTTGTTAAAGATGAATAAGAAGTTGTAGACTATTACATCCTGTGATTCTGTAGATATGTCAATTTCTATCTTTCAAATTCAGAAAAGAATCATCACTTAACAGACAACATAGAGTTAAAGAAAATAGATTTCTTCTCACCAGAAGCTCAGCTCATCAGATTCGGTATGTATCTGAGATCTTCATCGAAGTTGCCAGTTTCGGTCAATATAAGTGCATGTAGTTGCTTCCTTATATGCCCAGCAATATGGTCTATCCTGTATGAACACTTTCTAGCAGACAGGTGATGCTCTAAGTGATGGTGCTGTAGGAATATGAGTGCAGGATGCCCATCGGATTACTGACTCGGTCACCATGAGATCAAAGTGATCAAACTCACCAAGACCGATTGTGTGATTCCTTTTACTATGAATTCCTGCCAGCCGGGATCCATTAACTCCTCCCTTACGAAATTCGGCCTTTTGCTCAACCAGAGCTGAAGAATCTGGCAATATAGAGAGCTTTACTAAGTTTGATTCTGCAGAGCGAGCCAGGGAAGTCAGCATAATGTTACCTTGGAGGACAAAGTAAGAACTCTGAAAATTTACATCGTTTCTTGCATGATGACTGGGGCTACACGTATTAAGTTTCATAAGCCATTTTTCTTTAGTTTTTCAACTAAATGTGAAATAGCAGTCTCCAGACAAGAATAAAATGAAAACAAATACCTCCATATCCGTCACCCATCTTTGATGTCTCGGCTTTATTTTCTGCTGAAATATCTACTAGTTCAACAGAAGCAATTGGACTGAAGAAAGTAAAGCTTGGCATTGATGGAATCGGCAATGAAACTTCTGCTGTACTAGATTGACAGCAGCTGGTAAATGAAAAAGCCTCAGATTCAGAGCAAGGACTGCCACGATCAACTAAGAAAGAAGAAAACGATGATTTGCAAGCGGCTGCAGGTGTTCCCGGTTGGCCATTAAAAGATACAAGTGGTCCATCACTAAAGCTATAATCCTGATTTCTTTTCATGAATGGCGTGGAGAAAGAACTTCCTCCAACTTCGATCTCACTGCAAGCAATGTTGTTGAGCTTGAATGCTTCTTGAGCTACTTGCCTGCAATCCTCCACCCAGGGGTGAGCTGTGAAGGGCAGTGACTTCAATTAGAAGCTATAAATTGGAACAAACTTTAATTTTTCTTTTTCAGGTATAAAAGACTAGTTCTGTATCCATGATAGATTTCGAAAGTATAGCATGCAACTTTCCTGATTCCTATGACTGTGTCAAGAGGAAACAAGTTCGCGATTCTTGCATCGCATTAAGTAAATATATCCTAATAACCTCCTTAATTTGTTTATTGAGATGAACCTCCACATTGAATAATTTGATGATAAATGTTGCTTGTAAAGCATGCATCTGAAATAGCCTAAATGATCTAAAGAGTGCAGACAGCATTCTTTGAAGGTCAATAATATGAGCCAATTTTACTTCCAGGAAACAAGCATACCAAATTACCGGTTTCAAAGCCTCTAATTAACTTGCTATGCAATTGTGCGTACTCAGCATGGACAAACATCGATCCATCAACTTACCGAGAACCTGTGCAGGAGTAAGCCTCTTAGAAGGATCTACGCAAAGCATTCCAGTGATCAAATCCATGGCAGATACAGAGATGTTATCCCAGGGATCAGCAGGGAATCTTAGTTCTGCAGCCCTAACAGCATCGAATATCTTCGATTTAGTCTTCCCCCCAAAAGGAGGCATTCCACTTAGAAGAATATACAAAATAACTCCGGCACTCCAAACATCAGCAGCTTGATTATAAACCCCCGTCAAAACCTCAGGGGCTATATAAAATGGACTACCAACAGTACCACGCAAATTTTGCCCTGTTGACATTGAAACCAAAATCTTTCATCACAAAAATGGGTGACCAAATGTTGTCTTCGAGATAACAGTAAAAGAAATAAAAATGAACATTAGAGACCTCACCCTGTTTTATATAGGTTGCAAGACCGAAATCCGCCAGTTTAATTGGAGAGGATGAGGATTTAGTCACTAAGAGAATGTTTTCTGGTTTCAGATCTCGATGAACAATGCCATTGTCATGACAGTACTTGACGACTTCCATCAAATGCTTGAAAAGAACACGAGCCTCAAACTCCGAAAACCTTCCGTATTTCTCAAGCCTATGGAAAAGTTCTCCTCCGGCACATAACTCCATCACCAAGTGCACAAAGTTCTCATCTTCAAAAACCGCCTTGAGACCCACAACGTTTGGGTGCCCTGATAACCTAGTCATTATTTCAATCTCAAGCTTGATGCTGCAGAAATCATCTGGTGTCACCAACCTATCTTTAGCAATGGACTTGCAAGCCAAAACCTTGCCGGTTAACTTATCCGAGCATTCCCTAATCACACCAAACTGCCCCCATCCTAATTGCCCTCCAAGAACATATCGATCTCTCAGGTTTGATATTCGTGTTGTGTCCAAAATCGTCCTCGTAAGGCTAGCAACCTTGTAACAGTCGCGGAATCCAACTGAAGGGAGGCGGATGTTCTCACTAGTGGCAATTTCCATCCCAATTAGGGGCAACTATAATTATAGAAAGACACCCCTCATGACCTTACTAGCAACATCAACTAATACCAAATCACCGGATTTTCTTCTCAGTTTTGCAATCTAAACTATGAGTTAGCAGAATTCGTAGGCCAGACATGAGATCGTTTGTGTTGTTTAACAGATAAAGCAAACACTTCTAACATGAGCATCTCAAGATATGTAGTTAAACTCTTACCGTCGATAAATTTGTCAAGTGTTTGGCCTCTTCATAAACTGAAAATTTCCGACAGCCAGAGTCCCAGAAATGAGACATCTTTAATCTTCTTTCACGACCAGCTACTGTAAAACATGAAATTGAGAATTCAAGACAACTTCTTTAAACCCCATGATTCTGGGTTTTGTCAACTTTTTTCTATAGCTTATTAACCAATCAAAAATTTCAAATTCTCCTCGCAGATCCATCATTAAACTTGGAAGAAATTAAAGCTCCCAAAGCAAAAACTCGGCCCATTGCTCTAAAACCCACAACCTTAACCATCCCAAAGGAAACCATAGTAGAACTCATAACATAACAAAGAAAATAATATACTTTATAAAGAACAACCATAAAACCCGAAAATGAAACACAATAAAAACTACCCCCCACCCAAAAAAAAAAAAAAACCCGGCAAAATTTACATAAGAAAAAGGCATAAAGTTGAAAGTTTTTCAACTAAACAAAAAGTAAAATGCATCATAAAGAACACATTTCTCAATGACCAGAAAGAGAGAAAAGTCTGACCAGCTTAGCAAATGCATTGAACAACTATGTTCTAAGGCGAAGTCTTCCTGTTTTTATTTCCAGGGTCCAAAAACCAGTCATTGGTTTCTTTCTGGTCCAAACAAAAATAAAAAATAACATCTTCCCGGTAACCGGCAACGTAAGGAACCTGTTTCCAAGTTCATGATACCATTATTTTAACATTACTTAGGCTTTTTTTGAAGGAATATTAGGCATTAACAAACAATATGCAGGATAAAAACGCACACAATCACCACAAGAGCTCGCCACGTGTCCCATTACATTTGGTTGGGGAAATGGGTCCCACAAATTTCGTGAATTTTTAACCAAAACGCCCTCCACATAGAAATGTGCAATGGTGATTAGCTTCCATACAACCAGCATCTGGAGAGAGCATTAACCCTCTATGCGTATCAGAATAGATCTTGATTAATGCTGTAAGGAAACTTCTCTTCATTATTATAATTTTTTTTATTAATTAAATTTTGCTAACATATATGTATGTATTTTTATTTAATGTTCAAGCATACCACAGAATAGAATATTAAATATTTTAGTGGAATAATAGGAGTAAAACGGTATATAACAGTCCTCATCAGATTGAGGTGGGTCCCCAAACGACCGCTTCTGCCATGTGGATTGATATCGCTGGTCCTTGAGGCGTACAATCACTGTGCAATGTAAGTTGGATGGTGTTCTTTATTAGATTGGATCCCTACAGGGAAAGGAAAAGTGTTGGCAGGACAAAAAGGAGGCAAAGTTCTCCGGCTTTAAACTTCATGCTTGATTAGCTCTGTGTGTGTGCATGTGTATATATATATATGTAAGGTTTTATTATTGGATAAAGAAGTGAGTTGTGCATTTTAAGATTGGAATATGTATTTTTTTTAATTTCAAAAAAATGCTATACTATATGGTTCTAGAACCAATCCCATTCTTTGAATTTTTTTGCACGTGTCATCATTGCCTCTTTTTTTTTTTTTTTACTATTAACATATTATGCGAACGCAATTAAGATTTTCTTTGACAAGATAGTGACGCTCTAAGATGATGCAGCTCCGTAACGATGCTCCTGGTAAAGTAAAGATGGTGTTCTTTTTCGATAGCAATTCTCTGGTATGGACACGTTTTTGTTAGAAATAGAGGTGAGTTATGTTTTTTTTCATTTTTGTCGTTGGATTTTATTTTTGGACACGAGGTTTAGTTCAATATAATGTTTCCAACATAACATGCGACATGTCTTTTTCATGTTTGCTACAAATTCATGAAAGTGTACTTTCATTGGGGGGAAAAAAGATTGCAAGGACATGAATCAAATAATGGCAGCATTTCCCAACCTAAAAAGCCCGCAACTCCAGCATATTCTTATAGACCTTGCTTTTGGGCTTCACCTTTTAAAGCCTTTTGTTTCAATTGATGAAGTGATAAGACATCCCGAATCTACTTTGGCAAGTTTAATGACACCTGCGAGTGGTTTTTGAGCCTGTATTTTAAAAATACAATTTAATTTTAAAATTAGTAAAAGTTCAAAAAATAAGATAATAGAGAGTAAAGCAACGAATATGAAATGAGAAAATGACTTCTAAGTTATTTTTTTTCCCTTTTTTTTTTAGCTTATCTTATGCATTCGGGGTCATGAAGAATCTTAGACTGCCCATCTATCTTACATGCTAACTGCCTACTTCATCTATTTTATGTGACCAGATAAGTTATGGACAAGTATTGTTTCTTTCAGAAATACAATTGATGGTCTCAAATTATTGTACTTCTTGAAGTTTATTCGATGTCAGACCTTGGCCTCGTATCAAATGAATTGAATAACACCTCTTCATTATTTTTTGTCCCTATTGTTGTTATCTTTCTCAAGAAATTGAAGCTTTGCTTATTCTGGATTCTATCGGGATGAAAATTTTGGATTTGGTCCATTTTAGCCAAAAATAAAATGTCTTAAGTTAGATGTTCATTGTTTGTTATTCTGTGATTATATTTCGTAATTAATGAATAAATTTTGCACATATATTTATAATAAGAAAAATAATGAATTTGAGCCTAACATAAGATATTTCACAGCATATTTTTATCCTTGTTTTCGACGTCCACATTTCGTTCTTTAACAACCGAAATCATTCCCAAAAATTCCACCTGAGTCCCTGTAAAAGATTTGATAGGTACTAAAAGATCCGCTTTTCGCTACATAACAATGATAATTTAAAAAAAAAAAAAAAAAAACCCAAAAAAAACAAATCCTCCTACGTTTTCCACCTCTTCTTGATCCGTTCAAAGGTAGAATTCTATTATGTATTCTTCGAAACGTTGGAAAGAAAGATTTTCTTGCTTCTTTAAATCGTGTTTTTCATTTATTTATTTATTTATTTTTAATAATTGTTGTTCGTCGATGGTCATCTAAGTTCGTTTTGAAAACGATAAGGACGTAGCGTTTCATCATGTAATACATTTCTTTTGTTTTCTTCTTATTTGTTTTATTTTTCCTTTTTTATTTTTATTTTTTGTTTGGTTGCTCGGAAAACAACCAAGATAAAAGATAAAAGACAATCAAAACGAATTTCGATTTTTGTTTTTCTACTTCATCCAGTTTCGCATCTTCACATTTCGGTTAGTGTTGATGCTTTTTCAGCCTTTTTTTTTACATCAGAAGAAATTCATTGCACCCTGAAAATGCTTGAAAAAATGTCAAAATTTTAGCTGGCAGGGGTATTATTGGTTCAGTGATAACTGTATTATTTTCTTTTACATGGTTAGCTTCTAGTCTCAAACTTGTTCTCCTGTTTTTTTTGCTTTATATTTGCTTGCTGCCTTCCTTTAACATTTACTTCATTAATGAGCAGTAAGAGATGGTTACCTTTGGGAAGAAGTTGAAGGAAAGACAAATTCAGGAATGGCAAGGGTATGTTTGAAACATTCCTATTTTTTATGTACACTACTCTTGAACCATTTCGTTATGTTTTTCACTTGTTTCTGTAGCTTTCCCCTGTACTAACACTATGTTTTTTAATTGTGCAATGGCATATTTCAAGGAATTTAATGTGGTTACAGCTAATTATTACCTTCTCTAATAGTATATGGTGCTTGGCTTGCAGTCTGCTACTACCAATCTCATGGAAGTATGAAGAATTTACATGCTTCTGTATATATAATTTAGTAACTCTTTTATTATCTTTAGTCAAGATTAATCTCACAGAGTTTTTCTTTCGTTGTGCAAACCAGACCATGAATGTGTGTGTGAGAAACATATTGTTTTGCATGTTGACGAACTTGAACGTTGTTATTAGTGGTGAGGCAATATCTTATCATTTGTCACATTTTATTTTATTTTATTTTTGTGGGCGGATATTACATGAACTACAAATTAATGAAGAGGAAAGTTAAACAGTATGCTCATCAAATTGAAGTTGGGACGCAAGATCGTCGACATTTTCTCAAGGATTTTTTGAGAATACTGGATAATCAGGTATTTTGAAAAATGAATTTCAGAGTATGTGCGTCTAATTATCCATGGAATCCAAAGACCGAAAGCTTCAATGATCATGTATATTATGAAAAACCCATTATAAACACACTGATATTAGGAAATCTGAATTCTTTCCCTCTTTATTAAAGTTAGATTTTCTTTAGAGTTACTCCTCCTATTCATTTCTTTTCCCTACTTTTGGATTGTAAAAGGGAAAAAGAGTAGCTGTTGAAACTTGAAAGTATAGGGTTGGAATAAATATGTTAAGTAAGCTCTGAAATCTATCCTTTATATTATCTGTCTTTTGCTGCTAGTTTCTTGAAGCACATTTTCGTGTCTCTTTTAACTAGTAAAAAATTGCTTTTAAAATGATTCATGCGAATGAGACGTGTCATTAACCAGGGGAAGTAAAATGCCTTCACATAAAGATTTAATCTTAATAGAAAATTTGTTAGCTTTCACAAAGTTAATGGTTATTAGAGATTTGGGCGTATTTTACCACTTCAACATACCTTATGGTTTGAGGACATTTTGTTTATTTCCATAATTTCAGGTTGAGAAGATTGTCCTTTTTCTGTCGGAGCATCAAGGCCGACTTCCGAGCAGGTTAACAAAGCCTAGAGAACAGCATGATGCTCTTGAGGAGCAGCCAGAAATATCCCAAATAACTGACTGAGAGAAGCTTATAGAGGATTGGGACAAGATCTTTGGAAGCTTCTCTACTTTGTTGAAATTAAAGCTGTTGTTCTGCGGAAGATTTTGAAAAAGTCTGACAAACGCTTTCATTGTAGCTTCACCGATTACTATGTCAAAACTCGTGCTAATCATCCTTACTCTCAACTGCAACAAGTGTTAAAGCACGTGGTGATGTGTCAAACTCAGACAGGCTTTACCTTTCCTCGTAGTCATTTCTATTTCTATCTTTAATGAGGCTTCTATAGGGGGTTTTCCCATCCAGCTCTTGCTCATTTTTAGATGAGATTGTGAACATCTAACAGTGGGGGTGTGCCTGCAGGTAGTTTTAGCCAGTACCTCGTAGGTTTACTTTCAAGTTGTATAATTTGGAGGGTTTAGGTGCTGTTGTTGGGGCAGTATCTCGTAATCTTCATGAACTTCAGGACCGTCAAGGAAGCTACTTATCAATTTATGATCCGCCTGCCCCTTCCTCTCCGAGTTTTTCTTATATACACTTGTAATAAATTTTCATTTCACTTCCTTTGCAATAAATCTTATATGGCAATAAAGCTATGGCTATTCTATTTTACGTAAGATATACATCAGCAGGATCCTGTGGTTGAATCCATAAAAGCGGTTGTGGATAGGTTAAGTTACTCAACAAACTTCCTAAACTTTCTGGCAAAACATGCTCTCATTATGCAAGAAGAGCTACCTGCTCCTGTTGCAAAACACGTTGATGAAGAGGGATACCATTTTATGTCACTTCTTTTGAACTTAGCAAATACATTCCTTTATATGGTCAATACATATATAATTGTCCCCACAACAGATACCTACTCCACAAGCCTCGGAGCTGCTGCAATGTATTTTAGTGCATGGTTTAGCAGGTAATATTTCAAACTCCTCGGATTTAGCAATATTGTCCTCCTTGTGGGAAATACCATATGATCTGAACTCATTAACAGTTCTTCGACTGGGTCGACTTTTTTGTGGCTGAGAGTTCATCCTCTTTGTCTTCTTTTCTTCATGTCAGAACTCACAGCAGCTACAGTGACTTATGTAGAGTGTTTAGACATGATCAATCAATGTAGAATGCAGATGGTAGAACCTATTAATAAATAATGACTCTAAGCTAATGATTCCAATGTCTTGGATTACGCTATTTATTATATTGTATGTATGGCAAAACTGAGGCCTTTTGGAATTAGCAGAGGGGAATAGGGTCGGAGATTAAATATGATTTGAGGACCTAAATTCACTTAACCAATGAATATTATCAGTTTATGAGACTAGGAGATAGATTTCTTCTTTACTTTCACACCATGTAGCCTAATATATTTACTTTTGTTATTGCAGATTTGGTTCTGCTAGAGCTGTTAACGGCCGTTATATCGGTGATTTTGTGCCATTAAAAATTCGAATGCAGGCACCAGCTGGCTTTGTTGGCGCCAGTGCTTTGGGGATGGCTTGTGGGACTACACTTGCTGGAATACTTCGGGCAGATTTTAAGATTTACAACTTTACATTTAAAGAAGACACTTTACCGCCGTGGGTTATGGCTGTAGCTTGGCTTATATATTTTCTTTGGGTGTGGATCTCATTTAAAGAACCGTCGCGTGATATTGAAGAGAATGATTCACCTCATGCACCTAATTCTGGTATGCGTTGTGTTTTTCTATCGATTATATACATATATATACATATATATATATATATGCAATTATGTCTTTATCACTGATCATGGTGTTTCCAATCTGTTTAACGTAAAGCCCAAAATTGTTTATTGATCTGCTTTTACCATGTAAATGCAGAAATAGCAGAAAATAATGCAGTTGAGGAAGGTCTTAAACAACCGTTGCTCATTGCTTCAGAAGGGAAGAAGACCCAGAAGGTTATGGAAGTGAAGAATCTTCTGAAAAATCTCGTCGACCCGCTACATCAATTATATCAGCTTGTAGATTACTTACACCCTCAGTAAAGGTATTGATTAGTCATGCGTGTGTATCTTAAGTCATTTGTCATATAAAAGCTCTAAGCATATGCTTAAATGAGAAAAAGAGTAGATATGCAAGATATTTTATGTTACTATTTTGCTTGTTAAGGAAATGTGACCCTCAGAGGTGGTTAATAAGCATGATTCTTGAGTATCTGATTGTTCTACTTGTGTATTGGTTTAGCCCGAGAAAATGAGCTTAGTTATTTAGAAATTTCAAGAATTCGGTTTAATACATCTCTAAAAAGCTTAAATAATTTCAATAGTTGAATGTTCTCTAACTTGAATTCTTATAAATATCATCAGGTTCAGTTGTTGATATATTTCATGCTCAAGTATACCATGGAAGTTTTACTCTCAGAATCTAGTGTCATCCTCACATACTACGTCAGCTGTTCTCCAAGCACAGTTGCCATCTTTCTTGCATGTCTTGGCTTAACAGTTCTTCCGGTAAACATTGTTGTTGGGACCTATATTAGCAACAATGTTTGAAGACACGTAATTTAAAAACCCTGCACCCTTTCAATTTTCAATTTATTTTACATGACTTAGTATTCATAACTATATTTCGTGCTCTACTTTTCAATTTTTTTAAAATTTTTAGGTTATATATTTATGTTTGACTCGTATTCAAATATAAGTATAAAATATAATATTTCAAAGACTTTGAAAAAACTTAAAAATAATTCAAAATACTCGTATCAAATATAAATTTATATTTAACTCTCACGTCTAAATTTGGGTAAAGTAATCATTGTTAATCTTGAGCTTTGGAATTGGTTTTCTAATGCATCCATTTTCATTGGTTTATTGCAGGCAAATTTTTTTTTACCATCTAAAATTATGGTTTGCGTTAGGTATTGCTAAGGTTCCACATAAAAATGCCATACAATGTGCCTCAATGCGTCTGCTCAGGGCTCATCATGTTTGTTTCGGCCGAAGTACTTGAAGGTAGATATTCTACACCCCAACCCCTCCTCCCATTTTTTTCTCCAGTATTAAACAAACGATTAATAGAAATCAATTATGCATTTTATTTTATTGATTTTGGGGGTGGGGTTTTGTTGTTCAAACATTGTTGCTGGCCTCAGGTGTGAACTTGTCACTACTTTCTCGAGTAACGTCGTCGAGGCTGTCGTGTGGAACCTACAACGGGGGACTACTTTCAACCGAAGCGGGTACCATTGCTCGAGTGATTGCGGACGCCACAATTACATTGGGTGGCTACTTCGTCCAGAGTCAGCTTTTGAGCATCAACCTACTTCCTTTCCTTCACTATTTATATGCATTTCCTCTGTTATTGCTACATGCTTTACTTACAACTCTTTGTATTGAATATTGATCCTTTCAAAAGAAAAAAAAAATCATTTTCTCTTCATAATTCTCTTGATTCTTTTTTCCCATTTCAATTAGTTTTTTATTACATTTTTTCCCATATCAGTGCTGTATATTTTATGAAACTTGGGCATTGTATTTTAATTAAATTTTAGGGCCCAAAACATAGAACCAATTCTTCTTTTCTTTGGGGGAGGGGGGTTTAGGTTGAGTATGTTGCAAGGTTGTCATACTCATGTTGTTGGAAGATAATTTTCCGATCATCAAAATTGTTTTTCCTTTATATATATATATATATATATATATATATATGTAAAAGAACAGTCCATGGAATGACTTAGATTTACACCAAGCATTTATACACAATACATACACTGATAATATATAAATATAAAATTATTTATTTAATTTTAAAAATTTTTAATTAAAAATATATTTATAATTACAATTTAAATCTCTTATCATAACATTACCCAAAAAAGAACATAAAGACAAGCATCTAATTTTTTTTTTAAAATTTACAATAAAATAAAATTTATGATATAAAAATTTATTTTATTATTTAAAATATTAAAATAAAAAAATATTTTTATAATTTATTACTTAAAGCTTTTGTTAAATCAGATGAATAATCCAGCAGAGCAGATGAACAAATCTCTTAAAAGTTTTTTGGGAAGAAAAACATATCTCTCTCTCTCTTTTTTTTTTTTTTTAAAAAAAAATCCCTACTCTTCAAGCACAAGATCCCCAAAATTCAAATATCGAAGCCAAAGAATTCACAACTCGAGCGAAGATGCCGAACCTCGAATGTCGTATGTACGAAGCGAAGTACCCAGAGGTGGACATGGCGGTGATGATACAAGTGAAGAACATCGCCGACATGGGTGCGTACGTTTCGCTCCTTGAATACAACAACATAGAAGGCATGATCTTGTTCTCGGAGCTGTCCCGCCGTCGGATTCGTAGCGTCAGCAGTCTAATCAAGGTCGGCCGAACCGAGCCCGTGATGGTCCTTCGTGTCGATAAGGAAAAGGGTTACATCGATTTGAGTAAAAGGAGAGTTAGCGAAGAAGATATTCAGGCTTGTGAAGAAAGGTATAATAAGAGTAAACTTGTTCACTCTATTATGCGACACGTCGCCGAGACTTTGGATATCGATTTGGAGGTAATTTTGTTTATTTAACTTTTTTTTTATCTCTTGATTTTCATTTTTAATTTTAAAAATGAGGGAATAATTTGATTGCTATATTTGGTTTATGGGACATATAGTTTCCTTCATTTGGATATGAGGAATTTTTAGACTCTTAACTCTACCCATGCTTTATCGGTAGTGAGTTGGAGGTAAATTTGGGTTTATTTTTGGTTGTTTGAGGGGATTTCGGTCGCCGTATTATGGGTTTTTTTGTTTGAAATTTGGTTCAGGGGATTTGTGGTGACTGAGAATAAGAGGATACTTGCTAATTGTTTAGGAATTAGTGTTTTTGAGGAGAATGTGTGTGTGTTTTTATAACAGAATCAGAAAAACCAAAATGAATTGATGATTTCCGTAGTGTCGTTTTAAACTAAAATGCGGTAATTTGGTCGCTTTCAGATTGTATTTTGCCTGAGTTTCTTAGATAAATACGGAAAAGCTGGTAGATTGGCTTATGCGTTGTATGAAACTGGTTTAATTTTTTAAATAACTACAGTGAGAATTCAATGATCAAGGTGAAGATTTAAATGCACGTGAGGAGAGTGCAATGAGGAGAAGCGAACATCTGTATGCTTTAATCAAATTATCTAGAAATAGCCAGTGTTAGAAATCCCTTCTATCATCAACTTGCAAGTGACGAACATTATTATTTGTGACAGGAATTGTACATTAAAATTGGCTGGCCTCTATATCGGAAATATGGTCACGCATTTGAGGTATGAAGCTATGCCTTCTTTTGAAGTGTCATTTTATCTCCTATCATGGTCTTAATTTTTATGTTTTCAGGCTTTTAAAATCATTGTGACTGATCCTGATTCTGTCTTGAACACCCTCACCTGCGAGGTCAAAAAACCTGGCCCAGATGGACAGGAGGTAAATTTTCAACTTGTGAGATGCATGGAACAGTATTTCTTCAGCTGATTTAAGTCTAACAATTTCTCTCTTTAGGTGACTGAAGTGGTTCCTGCTGTGACCGAGGAAGTCAAAGATGCATTGGTGAAAAACATTAGGAGAAGAATGACTCCACAACCTCTGAAGATTCGGGCTGATATTGAAATGAAATGTTTCCAGTTTGATGGTGTTCTTCACATTAAGGTCTTATTTGCGGAAACTCTCTCTCTCTCTCTCTCTCTCTCTCTCTCTCTCTGTGTCTGTGTGTGCTTTGTTGTTGTTTCACAGATATTTGTCTTCGAATTTGCAGGAGGCCATGCGCAAAGCTGAGGCTGCTGGGAATGATGATTGTCCTGTTAAAATCAAGCTTGTTGCTCCTCCACTTTATGTTCTTACCACTCAAACTCTTGACAAGGTGCGCTTAATGTCCCTTTTCAATCCATCTGCAATGAATTGTTTCATCTAACATGCCTCTGAGGTTTCGATTCACAGCCTTAGTTCTGAAAGCATTTGCATGAACATGCTATGCGTTTATGAAATTTTCTTCTGTTAATCCTGTTGATCCCTCTCTATGATTCTGTGTTGCCGGAGTCATCGTTTGCACTTGTTCTTATCATAATCATTCGAGGATATTGCCATTGCATATTTGCGTTTAACATTTTCTTCTTTTAAATTATGTTATTCTTTCTTGTATTGGTCAGGAGCAAGGCATAGCTACCCTCAATAAAGCCATTTCAGCTTGCACTGAAACAATAGAGTATCATAAGGGTAAACTTGTTGTCAAGGAGCATCCTAGAGCAGTAAGTGTCATCCTTTTATTTCAGATTTTTTTTTTTTATTCTTTGTTTTACCAGTCGGATTTTAGTAGTTCTTTTTTTGGCCATCAGTTGGATTTAAGTTCAGTTCTAATGCCTTGCATGGATAGATTCTTGCCATATCGATTTGTTGCTCAATCTGAAAATTGTAAACTTTCTCCTGAGAGTTTCACATGGTGCATTGATTTTAGGTGAGTGAACGGGATGATAAATTGCTTGCTGAGCACATGGCTAAGTTGCGTAATGATAACGAAGAGGTCAGTGGTGATGAAGATAGCGAAGAAGAGGAAGACACAGGCATGGGAGAAGTTGATGTTGAGAATGCAGGTCATGGGATTATGGAATAGCGTTGCTTCATACATGTACATGATGGTTATCAATTTCTTACCAAAACGTATTCTGATTTTGAACCCCTCTTTTTCGATCCTCTATCATCCGGGCAGTTCAGAACCTCATGAAAGTAATTGTCTTTTTGAGTTGCTTTGCTAATTTATGGTATCTGAGTTGGATGACCTATGGGTTCAACCATTCAAAATCCTGGAGGTGGTCTTGTTGAGTTGTTTTTCCGCGTAAGTTTCTTGTTCTTGTTCTAAGATTTCTTAAAAAGAATATTGCAGTGGATTATCTGCACGCAATCAATCCTAGTCGTTTTTTTGGCCATATCAGCTATTGTTCTTAACAAGAGAGAGATTATCTTTTGCATAATCTAATTTCACGGAGTTTCCATATGTTGATATAAAGATTTGTATTGCATATGCAAATTAATTTGATCATTTGAAAAACGGCATATTCTTTTAGGCAGGCATCCAATTTTCCTTTCGACACCCAATGAAATAAATCAACACGGTTCCTTTTTTTTTTTAATAAAAGTATTTTTTTTGAAAGATAAAATTACTAAAAATAAAGAAATTAAGGAAGAAAAAACAGAGAGGAAGAATAATGACGTAATACCGAAGGGGGAAAAAAGAAAACAAATAACCCAACCCAAAAAAGGAGTCCATACCTTGAATAAAAGTATCCTAATTAAATAATCTAATTATAATATCATCTATATAATATACATAAATATATGAAAATATATCCATTCCACAATATATCCTGTTATCTGTTTTTTCCCCCTGCATTCTTGAATCTTGATTCTTCTTAACCTCACAAAATACACACCTTGAAAGTCAATAATCATGATTTTGAGGATAGACCAAAAATATAAATTAAAGTAAAATATTATCCAACTACCCAATTAAAACAATATATATATATATATATATATA
>JBBYHM010000010.1:5848738-5865236 GCA_038381775.1 Adansonia rubrostipa | reverse complement strand
ATCACACTTAAACACACAAAAACTAAATAATTAATTGTTGATCAAATTCGAAAGATCACAAAATCGTGCACAACTTTTCCGGTAGCTTATAACAGTTAATAAAAATATTTAGAGATTAAATTATTTATTTGATTCAATAAGTTTTACATAATTTGAATTAAAATAAATTTTTTTAAGTTTCAATCAAGTTTTTATTTAAAAATTTTTAAGATTTTGACTTAACTCAATAGAAAGGGTTAAATATATTTTGAACAAGTATATATTTTAATATCCACGCTTACTTTAATTTATAAATATTTATAGTACATTTAATTTATTTGAATAAAATAATTATAATAATAATTTACTTAGTATAATAGAATAATATGAGATTTAAAATATTGATAAAAAATCGAATATCTTAAAATAATTTAGTAATATATCCAAGTTTGAAATAATTATTCAATAATGAGTGAAATTTTTAAAAAAAAATTTTAAAAATAAAATTAAAATCAATCATTTCACATAAATAATTACATTATTATAATAAGATAAATAATATTATAATTAAATAATTATGCATGTAAGCACTACATAATTCCTAAGTTTGGATGCCCACAAAAAGCATATTATTTTCCCTCTTTTCCCGTCAGTTAGGTGTTAGGTGTTAGATGTTTCCATTAAATTAAACTCATATCGGCAAAATAATGTACGATAATTTTGTTAACTATTAATATAACCAGGATAAGCTACCTGCTACGCTGGGATTAATTTTATAAACAAAATAATATATTTTGTTTTAATTAAGTAATTAAAGGTAACTGGGCCGAAAAAAAGAAAAGGAAAAAAGAAAGAAATAAGAATTTTATATAATTTAATATTAAGTATCCGTAACACTAATATGACAATTTTACTTTAATTATAAAAATTAAATATGTAAAATTATTTATTTATAAATTATATAATACGAGTTCTTGAAGAAGTTTTAATTTTTAAAAAATATAAATAAAAATATATTGTGATTTAGTATAATATTAACAGAGGAATTATTGTTTACTAAATTGATTAAAATAATAATAAAAATGAAAAACAAATATAAATAATAAAATAATTATTTTATTAAAATAAAAAATACTTATTTTTATTTTATTTTTCTTTTTTTTAATCAAGTAAAATAGAAAAAAATAAAAAATGTAGATGGATGATGTTAGGTCTCAATTCAGGGGGCTTACTTTTAATATATTACCTCATCTTTTTTTTCTTTTTTTATGTTTTTTTGCTTTTGGGCTTTTGTTCTTATCTCTTCTCTGTGCCCTGAAGAAATCAACCATTCATAAATTTATAATTTGAAAATTTCAAACTGAAATTAAAAAAAGAAAAAAAACTGTTCAATTTACAACATGAAAATTGATAAAAACATTTTTTATCTGTTTTGGGCAAAAAAAATCTAAAACATTAAAAACGTGTCTACTTATTTTCATTATAAATTATTTGAATAATTCAACATTTTGTTTTATACAATTAAAATTGCTAGAGACTGAATTTTAATTATTAAAATTTAAAATAAAAAACATTTTACTAACAAATATCGCACTGTCGGCTAGTGGCAACATTTATAACTTGGAATTGGACAATTTATGCAACCGTTGCTGTCTAGTAGACTTTTCTCAGCGCTAAAAGTCTTCAGATTATTCAAGCAACGATGGCTCCTTATCTTCACCAAAGATTTTTTTTTCTTTTTTCTTTTTTTTTTTTTTTCAGTGTATCAAAGTTGAAAAGATCGAACGATGAAGAATCCATCGTATGTTCATTCATTTCAAAAAATAGACGACTTTACCTTGCTTTTTTATTTTCTTTTTTCAACTTATATTTCATCGTATTTGTAAAAAAAGTTTTTTAAAATAATTATTATAATACATTAGAAATTTTAAATTAATGAAATTAATTATTAATTTTTATATTTTGCATGAAAACACACGTCAATAAAATTTTTGAAAAAAAAATTCAAACCCAAAACCTTATTCTTTGGGTCAAACCGTCAAACCTTAATCTTAGGAGGTTAACACGTGCCGCACTTTACACATCATATGGAAAAGCTTTGGTTCGATGGCGCACCGCGCACGTAGGAAATAAAATAAAATAAAAAAGAGTTGCGGAGATTCCGATGGCCGAAATTAAAGAAAAAGTTGGGCGTTAGTGGACGATGTCACAGTTGTTAATTTGGTATATCGAAAATTTATATAAGTATCATATATTTAATAAATTTAAAATTTTTATAATATAATATAATATAATATTTTAAAAATAAAATTTTGATGTATTTAATAATTTATTAATTTTTGATAGACTTACAAAAAGTTAGTGAATTTTTTGAAAATTTTTAAAAAATAATATATTAAAATTTAAAAAATTAATAATTTTTTCAAATAAAAAATGAAACTAATTTTTTCAAATGGGGAAATGAAATTAATTATTTTAAAAGCTTATTTAAATTATTTTATAATTTATTAAACTAAAAAATATCATAATAAATTAATATCAATTAATAAATTTATAATAAAAAAAATATTTATATTTACAATTAATAAAAAAATACAGCTCATATAAATAAATTAAGTCTAAATCATTATGGCAGTATAGTACTCAACTGTAACACTATTTTAAATGAATTTGGTAGGATCATAATTAAGGACTACTTGCTATCTAAGAAGTTTTATTTTTAATTGTAAAAAAAAAATCTCAATAGTCTTCACTAATATATTAACTTCTATTATTTTATTATTCTAAATATTCTATTTATGATTGTTATTTATCTGAGATTTTAATGTCAATAAATACTTTGAAATACTTTTGATCCATTTTTTTGGCTTCATCGAATGTAAATATTATTACCTTTATTATTATTATTATTACTATTATTATTAATTGTTTTTTGGAATTTCAAAGTTTCTTCTCATGAATTAGTGTCCGTATATATATATATATATATATATATATATTTTAAATTTCCTTTTGTTCTTAAAGAGGAAGCGAAGTCTATACCATTTTACATCCTGACATGATGGCTAGAATTGTAAAAAAAGTGAAAAAGAGAGGGCAAAAAACGAAACCAATGTTTCGAACTATACAAGAGGGACACGAGCTCATGAAGTCTGCATTTGCCTATAAATAGTGAAAAAAAACACCACATCTGATTCTCAGTTTCTTACCAACGTTTGCTCTCGGCCGAGTTTAAGGGATCAAAAATTTATTCTTCAGAAAGAAAGAAGAAGAGAAACAGGAAAAAAAAAAAAAAAAGGAAGGATCTTTTCTTAATTAAAAAAAAGAAAAGAAAACTTCGTTTTCAGTTGTTGCTAATCCGTCTTTGTTCGTGGGAGAGTGAAATGGAAAAGAATGTGGGAATTCTTGCTATGGAAATCTACTTCCCTCCTAATTTCGTTAAACAGGTGACATAATCTCTTCTTTTTATGTTTTTTTTGGGTTTGTTTTTGGGGTTTCTGGGTTCTGGTTTCCTAGTTGAGACAAGTGAGAAAATGGTTAAAAGGTGGATCTTTGGTTATTTATGGTTAAAAGGTGGATCTTTTTGCTTAAGCTGAATCAAAAATGACTGATAAAGAGAAATTCTAATTCGTTGCAGTATTCTTTTTTTTTTTAAATTGCCCTCTTATTTTGGGTTCTTTTTATGATTTTTAATTTTCGATTTGGAAAGTTTATTCCGGAGTTTTTTTTTTTTTTTTTTATGTGATGGTTTTATGGGGTGTGATTATTTTAAATTTATCAGTTGATGGGGTCATATAAATCTTGATATTTGGCGAAATCTAAATACAGTTAAAACTGTCATGTCTGCTACCTCACTGTTTGATGTGAATATTTCCTAACTTTTGCTTGATGTGAATATTTCCTACCTTTTGCTTTTACCTGGATCACAAATGGGTATTAATTAAGATTTTTTGAATTTCACTTTGCTCTCTTTTATTTTCTTTCTCTTTTTCTTTTTCTTTTTCCGGCAAAATTTATGTTTGCTTGATCATCCGGATTCGAAATATTTGTCTCAATTGGTGTTTTTACTAAATAATACTAGAATTATGGCCTTTTTGTTTGATATGTTTATTCATGCATCTTTTGATTTATTGAGATTATTTTTTTCTATAAAAAATGTTGGAGATTAATAATGTTTCCTTTTTTTTTCCCCTTGTTGGAAACCTTTTATTTTTTTTTCAGAATTAATAATCTAATAAAATAAACCATCTCTTTGTTGTTGCTCCTTTAAAAAGAAAATCACTAATAATGTTCCAGTATAAATTTCTTGTTGGACTATAATAAATTAATGTAATATATGGATTTTATGGATCCTGTCAATTGCATTGGCGTCACTTTTTTTTCAAACGTCTTCCTTTCTTTGTCCTACAAAACCAGGAAGCATTGGAGGCTCATGATGGCGCAAGCAAAGGAAAATACACCATCGGACTCGGACAAGATTGTTTGGCCTTCTGTACAGAGGTGGAAGATGTTATCTCAATGAGGTTATGAATCTCCTACATTTTATATCCACTTTTGTCATATGCTATTATCATCACCTAATACCCTTTTATAATATGCACATACGATGAAGAATAATGTATTGTGTGGCTGCAATGAATACTTGTTTTGTTTTTTCTAACTCGGGACCTTTGATTTGCAGTTTGACTGCTGTTACTTCACTCCTTGAGAAGTATAAGATTGACCCAAAACAGATTGGCCGTCTTGATGTTGGCAGCGAGACTGTGATAGACAAGAGCAAGTCCATTAAGACCTTCCTGATGCAAATCTTTGAGGTACTCTTCCCAATCATCTTGGTCTTCTTACCTAGAACACTTGCCCTTTTCTTGGGATAACTTTGGTGCAATTTATAATCAAATGCGTGTTCTTCATGCAATTCTCTTTTCTCATGTTTAAACAAACAGAAATGTGGAAACACAGATATTGAAGGGGTCGACTCAACTAATGCATGCTATGGAGGGACTGCAGCTCTGTTCAACTGTGTCAATTGGGTGGAAAGTAGTTCATGGGATGGAAGATATGGTGTCGTTGTTTGTACTGACAGTGCGGTATGCTCATTTCCTGACTGTTACTTTATAAGTGGCTGCGAAAGTTCCCTTTCTTTTTAAATACCACTCTGTGCAATGGTTTTAGTTTAGGCTGTAATTCCATACTTCTTCGTTCACATGATCATTGCACACTTTAGGAAGCTTAGCACCCATTATGTGTTCTTGAGTTTGTACATTTATATTGGTAATATTTAGATTTCGAGTCATTTGTGTACATTTAACTTGAAAAAAACCATGGAGACATATCCGAGGTTATATAAGCTCTATTTTTGTTTGGTTTTCTTACTGAGGGTTTTTGTTTTTGCAGGTCTATGCAGAAGGACCTGCCCGGCCTACTGGAGGAGCAGGTGCAATTGCTATGCTAATAGGGCCAGATGCTCCTATTGCTTTTGAAAGCAAATTTAGGGGGAGTCACATGTCCCATGCCTATGACTTTTACAAGCCCAACCTTGCTAGTGAATATCCGGTAATGCAACCTATTGCCTATGAAGTTTAGCTACTTTTATGGGAAATAATTGTTTAGGTCAATGCTGTCATTGGTTTTAAGGATAGATTTCATAAACAACTGTTTATGGGAATCATTTTTTTGACATACCAATAACCTACACTGGTATATTTGTTCATTATGAGTTCCTGTTTAGGTAATGGTTGTATCTATTGACATGCATCTGTAGGTTGTTGATGGAAAACTTTCCCAAACGTGCTATCTCATGGCTCTCGATACTTGCTATAAATATTTCTGTCACAAGTAAGTCACTGCATAAGTACTTGAATTGTTTTCTGTTTTTCTTTACAAATGTGAAATTTAGACTAGTTATGATCTGCTAATTTCTCTATATTTGGCTGGCAGGTATGAGAAACTAGAGGGCAAACAATTTTCCCTTTCCAATGCTGACTACTTTGTATTCCATTCTCCATATAACAAGGTAGCTAATTTTAGGAGTTGTTGATTAATAAAATTTTTTTCAATTAATCGTGTGATTTTGCAATTTATCTGAAAATTTTCTATTTGAACCGTCACAGCTTGTGCAGAAAAGCTTTGCTCGTTTGTTGTTCAATGACTTCTTGAGGAATGCCAGGTTTTTCTTTTTCTTTGATGCCTTCAGAGATTTTATTGATTTATTCATCTCTGTTTGATTATTTACTGGTTTACATGATTTTGTAGTTCTGTTGATGACATTGCTAAAGAAAAGTTGGGTCCATTTTCAACTTTGACTGGTGATGAAAGCTACCAAAGCAGGGATCTTGAGAAGGTCTATTTTGAACCTTTCTTTTTTTTTTTGGTGGGGTACTTAGAGGTTGCTGGGGATTGATATACTTTATCAGCAAACCACATGCAGATTTTTGGAACATTGAAGTTAATAACCAAGTTATACTAGCTTTGAATGAGGCCTTTTTTATTTGGTTTGGTATGCTTGATACATTATTGTATTCTGTAACGACAACTGGCATAGTAAATTCTTATTAGTTTGATTCATGAAAATTATGCACAACCTAAAAAGGGTTCCAAGATTTGATTTTGCAGAACTTCTCGAGGGATAGGCAGTAGAAATTTTTTGTTTCATTCTTCATGCTGATGCCACTTACTTTCACGCATTTGCAGGCATCCCAACAAGTTTCAAAGCTCCTTTATGATGCCAAGGTGCAACCAACCACCTTGATACCAAAACAAGTTGGTAACATGTACACTGCATCTCTTTATGCTGCATTTGCGTCCCTTCTTCACAACAAAAATAGTGAATTGGTAATTGTTTTATCTCCTTTTTCTTTCCCGAATATGAACGTCGGCTGTCTCTGCCCTGTTTGCACTTGCATCTGATATATTTAATAACATGCAGGCAGGAAAGCGGGTAATATTATTCTCGTATGGAAGTGGTCTGACTGCCACAATGTTTTCATTGCGACTTCATGAAGGTCAACATCCCTTTAGCCTATCGAACATCGCAACAGTGATGAATGTCATTGGGAAATTGAAGTCAAGGCATGAGGTAATTCCGTACTTTCATTTTAGGCCAGATAAATGTATGTATCAGATACTTCTAATATCTCCAAATCCTGGGACATATGACAATAGAAACCTAAGTGGTCATTCTACTACCTGCACACCTATGAGCTTCGGATATTATGATGTGATTCAATATGACCAGTTGATAGGCACACCGAACCCATTTATAAGTTCAAATTAAGCACATTGAGGAAGTTCTTTTCCTTTTTGTTCGAGAGCCATAAACGCAAATGGAAGAATAATTTTCTTCATTCTTTTATTGATTGTCATTGAAAAGATTGTAATAGATGTGATTTCATGCAGTTTAACCCCGAGAAGTTTGTTGAGACTATGAAGCTCATGGAGGATAGGTATGGAGCCAAGGACTTCGTGACAAGCAAGGACTGTAGCCTCTTGTCTCCTGGAACATACTACCTCACTGAAGTCGATTCCATGTACCGGAGATTCTACACGAAGAAGGATGGGGAATGTACTGCTTGTGAGAACGGTTCTCTTGCCAATGGTCATTGAAGAACAGATTTATCATTCATCCCCTGTGCGCGGACCACGGGCTCGTCGTAGATGTGTTGTCAGTACCAAAATTGGGTTCCATTTGTATGTTAAAACGAAATAGTTCATTCAGCTGCAACAAGTTTCATTTTCCCCCTTCCTTCCTATTATGTTCTTTATGAAGCCAAGCCAGTTTCTTGTGTTAAAAACAAAGTAGTTGGCAATATTATATGAAATATTTTTTATTTCTGCCAACTCCATTGCTGCCATCCATCTTGAGATACACCATTTGAAGGTTGTTGATGCACGTGTGTGTGTATATATATATATATATATATATATATATACACACACACAGAGGCACACATACATCTATTATTTTGGTATAAAAAAGATTACAAATATGAAGATTCAAATTTCATATTTATTAGATATTATCATTTTTTTCCTATCTTAAATTAAGTCTAAAGTTCACCCACAATAAGAATGCAAGTAAAATCATAAATGGAAGTTTCAGGCTTGATGAATGCAAAAGTAGCCAATTAATTGTAATTGTAAATAATAAAAATAATCTTTGAGAATGAGAAAAAGATTAAAAAAAAAAGTGACATGGATCCTCTTATTGAAGTTTTAAGACTTAAAAACATTTTGTTTAATAACAATAGATTTATCATTCACTCAAACTCATATTAAACAGTCTGTTGTTGAATTTTTTTTTTCTAGATAAATTAAAAAGTTTTAATACTAACATTATCTCTTGAATTCAAGTCAAAAACAAAATTAGCAATTACAAAATAAAAATTTTGCACTTATTGTCTTTTCCTTGGGATTTTGCTAATGAATTTTTAAGATTAATTGATATATTATTTATAATAATCATTACTATATTAAATGTACTAATGGGTAATTTTATTAATTAATTATAATATATTGAGGGAAGATATTAATATAATCATTTTATAAAATTTGGTAACAAAATTTTTAGTACATGGACCACCGTATATATGTGGCGACAACGAATGAAATCAATTTATTAATCCACAAAGACAAACCTTTTCAGTCATTTCTGACATCAATCTGCATTTCTATTGGTCAGAGAGTTGAGACCACCTGTCCCCTTCCCTTACCCTGGTCACCACGGGGGGCCCAATGCAATCACCACCGTTGGATTCTCTTCCGACGAAACCCAGATGAGAAAAAAAAAAAAAAAAACCAAAATCAAGTGAAATCACATGGTTTTCATTTTTGCTATTTTCCGCTGTCTTTTATTACCCCTACAATTTTATCAATTTACGTTTTAGTCTTTCTTTTGCATTGTTTATTAAGTTCCCTGAGCTGAGCTCTGACCCTTGCTTCTTCGTTTCCGAATAGAATCAGTAGCCAAAAAAGTAAAGCAATCCGGTTCCAGGAAATGAATACTGACGACGACGGAGGCATATCTGATTTTAGCACGAGTGCCGGAGACCCTAACCACGCCACCGCCACGGCCACCACTGCTGACAGGAACGATAAAAATTGTGAAAACTCAAAGTTTGAGTCTATGCCATTGAAAGAGGAGCCAATAGTATCCGAGTCAGATCAGAAAACCCATCCTCTGCCGCCTACTGGAGTGCTCCCAGTTACCATGCAGATTCAGCAGATGCCGACGGAAACCCCTATGCCCATGCCCTTAACCAACGCTAAACGCTCCCACACCAAGGACCGTCACACCAAAGTCGAAGGCCGCGGTCGAAGAATCCGAATACCCGCCGCTAGCGCCGCCAGGATCTTCCAGCTGACTCGTGAACTCGGACATAAATCAGATGGAGAAACCGTCAGGTGGCTCCTCGAACATGCTGAACATGCCATTATAGAAGCTACAGGTACGGGCACCGTTCCTGCCATCGCTGAATCAGTCGGTGGTACTCTCAAGATTCCCACAACTTCAGGCATAAACGCTTCCAACAACAAGAATAATAATAACAATAATAACCAAATAGATGACAGTGCCACAAAGAAAAGAAACCGGCCGGCGAACAGCGAGGTCTGCGATATAAATGATGGAATTCCAGTCGCAGTTCCACAACAAGATCAGCAACAGTTAGTCACGCAATATTCAGGGCTGGCTCCAGTTGCTCCAAAAGGTCTGGTGCCGGTGTGGGCCGTTGGAAATACCGGAATGATGGTACAAGCAAATGCTTTTTGGATGATACCACAGCCCACGTCGACGGCTTCTGGCAATGGGCTTACCGATCAGCGGCCGTCGCTGCAGATATGGGCTTTATCACCACCTTTAACACCGGTTTTTAACGTGGCTGCAAGGCCCACATCTTCATTCCTTGCGACAACAAATCAAGTACAAGCTGTTGCGCGCGATGGTTCATCAACTTTGACAGTGAACAGAAGCAGTACACCAGTGGGGGCGACGACGGCAAAGAAGTCAACCATGGCGCCAAGCGTGACTTCGAGCGATGATAGTGGCGGTAGTACTACTGGGGGTAAAGCTCAGATGCTTAGGGATTTTTCATTGGAGATATATGATAAACAAGAGTTGCAGTTCATGGGGCGGTCATGGAATCATCAGCGGCAGATGCAAACTTCTTCGAAGCAACAAAAACATTATATTCCATTGAAATTATGATCATCATCATCATCATAATAATAATAATAATAAAAGCAAGAAAAAAAATTTAATTCTGTAATCTGTGTTTCTCAAAGTGACAGTGTTTTTGTAAGAATTTGTTCATCTTGCAAGTTGCAAAAATGCGAAGTTCATAAGCATAATTTCTTAACGTTTCTCCATGCATTAATGCTAAATTCTCAAAACTTAATAGTGTATTACCGTCCGATGAATTCAGAATATCATATGATATGACGAAGTTGGTAACTTCAAATTTCAATACTACAATACTCGTTGGCAATTTTTTTTCATCCACAATCAAAAACATTCACAGAAAAAAAAAAAAAAAATGTCACACAAGCTTTCATTTATGAAAATTCAAGCCTAAATCTGGGTGGATAGATTTATCTAACACTTTTCAAAGTTATTTAAACAAAAACTTTGAAAAATTTAGGAGATTTGTCTACTTTTGGATTTCTCCATTTTTTTTTTTGGGGTATTTTGAGCATGGAAAATTCTTAAACTATGGTTTTCGGATATTTTTCTAAGATTATCAAGAATATAGAACAAAACGGTGCATTTGATTCCGGCTACCGATCATAAGAAGAACTCCGATGGCTTTCGGGATTTTTTTTGTCAAAAAAAAAAATCTACTGACTTAATATTTGATCATACACGTGACTCGAGCTTTACACGTGGGTGGCCAATTCCCGTCGCAGTGGCACGGGCAGGCGGAGTTGGCGCGGTACTTGTGGTGGGTCCGCCTTCAGACACAGGGGGTCCTTCCCCGAAAACCTCGCAGTCCTTCCTCGCGCCTTAGCCTTAGCAATCAACACCCCCATTTTCACCCCTTTCCTACAATTCACGCGCTGGAAAGGATAGCGGGGGTTTTCAAAGCGTAACCCGTGCAAGGTGGGGTCGGGTTTAGCAGTGGATTTTGGTTGCGCATGCACCAGGCATGGACCATCGGGGCCGTACTACTTTCTTCTTCCCTTCGCATTTGGGGGGTCCAAAATTTGGATGGTTCAATTTCACTTCACTGAGGCTTGGGGTGCGGTTTGATTTTGATCTCAAAATCAAAAGGGCCAAAATGAAAAGCGTGGGGCCTGGCAGCCCTGTTCCACTTAGCGACTTTTCGGATGGACCCATGGTCTTTATCATGGACGGTTAGCATTGGTCCGAAGTGGTCCACCTTTTTATGGGGAAGAAGGAGACATGGTGGTCCACCTCCATAAAATAAGAGAAGATCAATAATATGCCCCTCAATCCTGGCCGTCAATGTTGGGTTCCTAGTGGGCCTACGCTTGACCACATAAAGCCTCGTTGGCTACGTTTTTATTATCTATATTTAATCATTTATATAAATTTTAATATATTAATAATTTATATTATAAAATTTTTAATATATATTTATATGCATCATATATTTAATATTTTATATATATTATATTTATATAATCATATCTAAAATTATTAAATTAAAATCATATCATTTTTCATTAAACACAAAATATTTACATTTTATTTGAAAATCGTAAGCTAGAGCTTGAGTTCATAAAAATTATAGGGACTTCACTATTGTTGTTTTCTTTACATAACAAACGTGTAAAGGTCTTTTTGCCTTTTGGCTTCTAATAAAGAAAGCTTTAGACTTTTTTGTTTTTTCTTTTCTGGGGCTGGTTTTATATTTTATAGCCTATGAGAAATTAAGAATGGATAATCTCTGATTTTATTTGTTCGCACATGATTAGTGTAGATGAGAAAGTAAAATAGGATTTTGCCGATGAATATATCATAGTCCTTTGATCTTACTTTAACAAACGAAATTTGCTTTATCATTCTTATCAATTTCAAATAAAAACAGTATTTTCATAGATAATTTGTGTATTTATTTTTATTTTTTTTAAAAAAATTTTTTTATGTTATAATTATATTTAAAATATAATATATTTAAAAATTTTAATATATTAATAATTTATATTATATAAATTTTGATGCGTTATTATATTTATGTCATATTATATTATATTTTATATCATATCTATATCATTTCTAAATTATTAAATCCACTTGTAAATTTAATATGCAAATTAAATCAACGGCAATGATTTGGCATGATAACTAGAACATAGATGCTATTAAAACAAGGGGCCTTCAACCCATGACTTGTCACTCCACTCGATATCGTCTTCAAATCGCATGACATTCTCACTAATTTATCTCTTTATAGGAGAAAATACTTCCCACCTGGACTATTATTGGAATATTTTCTGATATTCCAAAGTGGATTAAAAAAATTACCGACGAGTTTAATAAGAGTGTATATATATATATATATATATTTCTATGCCGTATAGTAAAAAATAATAAAAATTAATATACTAAAAAAATGTTTATGAAAATTTTTAATTCATTTATGAAGGTCAAAAGCTTCGATGAAAACGTATAAAAATGGACTATTTATTTTTTTAAAATAATTGTTATCGTTAGTGAAAATATGGGCCCGATAATATTATAAAAGTGGGTCCGATCTACATCACAATGGACCCTAAATGGTTGGACCGTTTGACTCACTCGGACTGTTGAGCCACAATTTTATTTTCATATTACTTTTTTTTTTTTTTAAAGTCATAATCCAAGATGAAAAAATTAAGTCATATGAGAAGAAAAATTAATATTATAATCCCACAGGATAAAAAAATAAAAAAAAATGAAAAATTTATTAAAATCGTTGTGGTTGCAATTTTTTTATTAACATTTCAAAATTATGAAATTGAGGATATTAGTATATGTTGATAAAAGTGACTAATGTACAAACCATGAAACGGACTTAAAACATGACGAATCATGTGGGGGGGGGAGGGCCTTATAAAAATAAATATGGGTCAATTAAAGTTTGTTATTATTATCTTTATTATTTTACACAGTCAATATTTGAGGAAATTTTAGAAAATTGAAGTGTGGCCAAACTCTTGATGAAAACCATAAGCTTAAAGCATGGGACCAAAGATGAGGTAGTCGATCGTAAGAATGGAATTAGTTCAGAAATCCGTTAAAAACTTTATCACTTATGGAATTAGTTGATGAGATTCATTGATGGATTCTTAAAGCTTTTGGTTAGTTGATTTGCGAATTTCAAATAAGTGGAAGACCTTCTTCCTTTGTATTTGTCCACCCTTTTGAGAAACACTTTAGTTTCTTACAGACCCTTCATTTCTTGGAAAAAACAAAGAGTCCTCGAATAACATACACAGAGATACCAGCATAGAGACAAGGAAGATGAATATTCTTTGTTAAACTAGAAGTTCACGTCAAAAAAATAACTGGATGAACATTTTCTGTAACTTCGCTACCGAGATTTGTATCATTCCGACACTTTTTTAAAAAATATTTTTACTTAATATTTGAATATAAATATAAAATATTACTCTTTTAAATGTGTAACAAAATTTTAAAAAATTACACGCACCCATTGAATCCCCACAAAATTTTAAAAAATTTTGTACATAATTCACATTGTGTACATGGGGGACAGGCCAAAGGTAGATTTTTCTGCTAAAACAACAGAACCATTCCTTGCTGACCAGTGTCTTCGGAGGATTTTTTTCAAGATTGGGCAATTTTAGATATGACAAAATTATATGATATAAAAAAATAATTAAAATATGATAAAAATATAATATTAAACAATAACACGAATACGATATAAAAATATGAATGTATCAAAATCTATATAATACGAATTATTGATATGTCAAAAATTGTACAAACATAAAAACTATATGAATACGCAGATTACTAACTCTAAATTATCTGCTAAAAGGACAATTATTTTTACAGCTATTAAAATAGTAAGAAACATTCTGCAGTTTTCCTTGTCATTTAATAATCCATATAATGCTTTGTCAAAAGCAAAATAGTAGTACAAGTTCACTAATCACTATCTAATAGACAGCAGCCTATTAAGCTACCTGAAAAAACAATGATCTTAAAGAATTAAGTATAATATTAGCGTCAAAATCACTAAGAAACAAGATTTTCCAGTAACATTTAGATTGCTTCAATGGCAGCTCTTCAGCAGCCGATCGAAGAATCGTTAGTCCAATAGTTATGGGAACTTCAATCATTTGTAGCTAAACTAATCGTTAGTCCAATAGTTATGGGAACTTCAATTCATTTGTAGCTAAACTAAGTGAGGAAGAAGTTAAAAGGTTCTCGGGTGAGATCATCAAACAAGTGATAAATGATAAAATTAGAAGCAAATTTTCATGTTCATCACGCTTCTTACTAAAGTTTTGGTGAGGAGAATGAATGATTCCAAATCATATCATATGCGACTTGGTTTCCGCCGAAGAGCTAATGGAGCCTGGCTTGTAGGAGATGTTATTGGGCTTCTTGATACAGGTGAGTAAATTGAATCTATACACTGCTGCTTAGGCTTTATCACAGATCAAGCTGATTTCATCGGGGTACGGCGTTTATATTATAGGAATATTCCTGGCCTGAACACGGGACCTTCAATAGCCAAGGACTTGGTGTTCCGTGGTTAATGCATGATGGTCAGAGCGTGCAAATAGTTGTTTGAATTGAATGGAAAAATCTGAGAGTAGACATTATTTGTAAAAAATGATTCCTAGCTTTTCTATAACCCATCAGAGCCCGTCTAGCTCAGTCGGTAGAGCGCAAGGCTCTTAACCTTGTGGTCGTGGGTTCGAGCCCCACGGTGGGCGCTATAAATTTTTTTCTGACATCTTTTTGTTTCATAATGTCCTAGATTGCACCGACGTCGTTTCATACGTATAAAAAACGTAATCTGCCTTCACTCTCTCCGGTCCTGACAACTCTTCTAAAAACCCTAACCCCTAAGACAAAATCAAAGCCAAGGAACAAGGCGAGGAGAATCAAAGCTTGGAAGAAGATGCCGAACCTTGAATGTCGTATGTACGAAGCGAAGTACCCGGAGGTGGACATGGCGGTGATGATACAAGTGAAGAACATCGCCGACATGGGTGCGTATGTTTCGCTTCTTGAATATAACAACATCGAAGGCATGATCTTGTTCTCGGAGCTCTCCCGCCGTCGGATTCGTAGCGTCAGCAGCCTAATCAAGGTCGGTCGAACCGAGCCTGTGATGGTCCTACGTGTCGATAAGGAAAAAGGTTATATCGATTTGAGTAAGAGGAGAGTGAGCGAAGAAGATATTCAGGCTTGTGAAGAAAGGTATAATAAGAGTAAGCTTGTTCACTCTATTATGCGACATGTAGCCGAGACCCTCGATATCGATTTGGAGGTAATTTTGGTTATTTTTCTTTATAATTTTTTAAAATTGAGGAATATTTTGATTGCTATATATTGTTTATGGGACTTTTAGTTTTCTAAATTTGGATAAGATTAATTTTTAAGACATGCTTTATGTGTGTGATTTGGAAGTAACTTTGGGTTTCTTTTTTTTTTGGTTGATTGTGGGGATTTTGATCACTGCTTTATGGGTTTTGCTTTGAAATTTTGGTTCAAGGGATTTGATGTTAAGTGGGAATAAGGGTTACTTTCCAATTGTTTTATAAGTAGTGTTTATGAGGAGAACTTGTGCTTATTTTACCGAAGGATAATCGAAAAGCAAATTGGATGATTTCCTAGCTTTTAGTCGAAAATGTTGTAATTTTTGTTGACTTTCAGATTGGGTCTTACCCATTTTCTTAGGAAAAAAAGCATGGGAAAACTGATAGGTTGGTCACTTTCTTAATACTGACAGTGAAAATTCATGGATTAAGGTGAAGATTGTACTAAGCGAGGTATAATGCAATGAGAAAATTGTTATACTACACACTTGATCAAATTATCTACAAACACCCAGTGTTAGATGTAATTTCTGTCATCAGCATGCAACTTATTAATGCTAATTACTTGTGACAGGAGTTGTACATTAAAATTGGTTGGCCTCTATACCGGAAATATGGTCATGCTTTTGAGGTAGGAAGTTCTGCCCTTTTTGAAGTGTTATTTCATCTACACATATTGTTACCATTTTCTCATTTTTATGTTTGCAGGCTTTCAAAATCATTGTGACTGATCCTGATTCTGTCTTAAACACCCTCACCTGCGAAGTCAAAAAACCTGGCCCAGATGGACAGGAGGTGAATGTTTTATTTGTAAGATCCATGAATCATTATTTTTTCAGCTGGTTTAAGTCTCTAACGATTTCTTTCTTTAGGTGACTGAGGTGGTTCCTGCTGTGACTGAGGAAGTCAAAGATGCTTTGGTAAAAAACATTAGGAGAAGAATGACTCCACAACCTCTGAAGATTCGGGCTGATATTGAAATGAAATGTTTCCAGTTTGA
>JBBYHM010000010.1:5824328-5838871 GCA_038381775.1 Adansonia rubrostipa | reverse complement strand
ATCAAAGCTGTCCACGTCACACCCTCAAAGTTTGAAGGGCTCATGTCCCTTAATGTGGTCCATTGGGAGTGAAGACCTACCTATCATCACAAATAGAAGATTAAAAAAAAAATTCACAAACTTTATTATTTTTGAAAAAATCCATGATCCAAGAGCGCGCCACCACTTAGACAATGCTCATAAGGTTAAAATGAAAAAACCCTGAAAAAAGGGAAAAAAAAAGGGGGAAAAAAAATAGAAAAAGGGAAAAGGAACGGAGGCCCCAAAACCCCACCACCAAACAACGAAGAGCCACGTGAAATACAGTAAGATAATAATCACTCCAACAAATGACGTGGAAAACTTCTATTGGCTTTTTTCTATTCCAGTGTACGGACAGAGCAGACGTGTTTCCAAACCTTGTACGGACAACAATTAAAATGATAAATTTTTTCAATGGTGACCGGTGAGTGTCCAATATTTTCATGCAACCGACGGAAATGTCCCGTGTCTTCCGTTCGGTGGATTACCGGGCGTGGAGGTTGTTCGTAAAAACTGACAGGTGTCAGGATTTCAGGCAATAGGCACACATTTTCCGTCCATCCATCCCTCTCTTCTTCATTGTGGAATCACGTGTTTTGGCATTTATTCTCTGTGTTCCTTTTTTTGGGAGTTACCTGTTTCTTTTTTCTTTCAATTTTACCAAAAGAAGAAAGAGATTAGGTTCTTCACTTCCATGGACTTATGTCAATTATTATAAGTATTTTTAATTTTGTTTCTTCATATTTATTTACTACTAAAATACTTTTCAATGGAGAATTATAGGAGCTTGAGGGAGTGATTGGTCAAGTCAATCCTCATCTGCAAAATCTAGGGTTTTTGTTAGAATTTTCACTTTCAAGGGAAAATTTTCTAAAATTTTTTGTTTTTCTCTTCACACCAACTTCAGCCTTCGCATGCCAAGAAAGAACTTTCTTCAGATTTCCTCTTAGCAATAATTTTTCTCTTAGTTTGAGTAGATTTTTCTGTTACTCCCTTTCTATATTTGGAAACTTTCTTCTTTCTAACCTGGATCTTTTAATTGTTTGGTTGTCGGCCGTAAAAAAAAAAAATCAGTTTTAGTTCAGACAAATACACAGTATATTTCCTAGGAATCAACCATTATTTTACCTTTTTTTTTTTCTGGGTTTTGTCTTGTAGGGAACTCATTTGGAGTAACTAGAAAGTTAGTGGTGTGTGAGAAAAATGGTGAGAAGGAAAACTCAGATGAAGAGAATAGAAAATGCAACAAGCAGGCAAGTAACCTTCTCAAAGCGAAGAAATGGACTGCTTAAAAAGGCCTCTGAGTTATCAGTTCTCTGCGATGCTGAAGTTGCACTCATCATCTTCTCTCCCAGAGGGAAACTATATGAGTTTTCTAGTTCTAGGTGCGTTTTCTCATCATCTTTCAGTCTTCATATTCAAGGAGACTAATAAACTAGGTACTTTACTTTTAAGCTTATGCTAATCTGCAAGGTTCTTAAAGTACAATCTAAAACATTGGTTCATTTATTTAATTAAATCTGGGAAGATATGAATAATTGAAACTTGGATGTTACTTAATTATTTAGCGGCTCCGATCTCCTAGCATGTACTAACTCTAACCTATAGGGAAGTAGTAAGAGCACGTATATTGATATGATCGCAGGCTTTATCTCCATCAAAAGGGGTCTGATTTCTGATCTCTTTATGTCTTATTTATTTTTCTCTAGAATCAAATCTAAGGAGGTGATTTTGTTCTGTTGGGTTAATTACCTCGTTTGTTGAAGTTCCAAAATCCAAATGATGTTGCAGATTTCTGTCTCACTTCAACCAGCACAAGTTCCTGAGATAGAAAAAAGGAAGAGTGAGATTTATCATGCTCCATAATTAGGGTTACTGTTTTGGGTGAAATCTACTTAGATTATTGGTCAAAGTTTAGGAGTTTATTCATATGCACTAGGCTTGCCTCTAGCTAACTAGCTTTGAGACAGTTTTAGTGGTGAATGAAAAACAGCATGGAGTAGTAATATATGGGGTCATTTTATGAGAACATTTCTTGTTTGATTCTGTCAATAAAATCCTGGTTTATTTTCAATATCTCCTATATGAACTAAATAGATGATAAAAACTTTTTTGAGTTTTATTTAATTTGAACCGATAAAAGAAAAGAAATTAATAAGTTGGGGAAAACTGATCACTGTCTAAGAGGGGCCTCTGAGCAAGAGCTGAGTTTTGTACTTGGAATTTCTTGTTTATATGTTTTTATTTTTTTTTAATTTTTTTTACATACATACGTGTATAAATTAGATTATAGTGCTGGAGAAATAATTTGCCTTTTTCAAGGTACCCCCACTGTCTTGTTTTTAGTGTTAGCGTAAATCGTGTTAATTTGTCTTAGGACTTAACGGTTAAAAATTAAAACGACAGAATGCATAAGATTATATATTGCTCACCCAAAAATTAATCATCAGTAATTGAGGTTACATAGTTACATGGATCCCTAGCTACAAAAATTTTGATAATCTCGACTGATTTTGCTCATGGATTCTTATCTATCTTGTTATGACTCTTTATTTTTTCTTAAAGTATTCGTATCAGACACTTGTATCCGACACATATTTGAATATTGGTATGAGAATATGATTCTCGAAAAACCTTCCAAATACTTAAAAATATTAAAAAAATTAAACATACCTATATTGGATATATACTCGTATTTGACACTTACGTCTAAACCTAAGTAACATAGCTTCCTATAGGTATTCTAACGTTACAATAAGATTATCATCCTGTTGAAACCTTAACGGTGATGATACATAGAAGGGAGCAACATTAACCATTTTACATGACATAGTTATTATTAGTGCTTGAAACTTATATTATACCGCTAGCTCTGCTACTGTTGAATTTTAATTAGACTCAGTTTCGAGTATTGAATGTAGGTCCATTAAATTAACTGCTCAATATATAAGTTATCCCATATAGTGTGCAAGAGTGATTTCTTTATCCACACCCATTTATAAGTTATTGAGGTCTATATGATATTGTTTGTAAAGAAAAATGAAGAGTTGAATTAATATAGTAATTTTTTTTATACTTTTTTTTTTTGATAGTGTAGAGAGTACTATTGTAAAAAGAGAAAACGTTGTAAATAAGTGAACAAAATGTGTCAAGAGACAATGAGAATGAAGACTAGAGCAAACCCTATGCAGAGTGTAGCGACAGGTGGTGGTAATTAAGGTGAAAGAAATGGAGAGATAGTGGAGTAAAGCTGAGTATGGCTGAGAATAAGGATGAGGAGAGAATCAGAGAGAGTTTGAACCCAAAAGTCTCTAAATGAGTTTCGTAAGCTCTTACTTATAGGTGTCAAGAGAGATGACTTACATAGCATAAGCATTAAATAAAAATTATGACAAAAATTGTTAGTTATTAAGGTATTAATGCTTTGTTTGATAGGAGTTTAGATTGTTGTTGGTAATAGTGAATAGTGAATAACAATTCACAATTTGTTTTGAAAGAAAAGGGATATGCATTTATATTTAAAGACAGAGTTAAGAGGGAACTTCTTAATTATTTATATATTTGATCCATCAAGCGAAGCTCTTCATAACATCTTAATAGTGAAACTAACCCAAGAACTCTGACATATTTCTAGGTCATTTCCACTTCTTCTGCTTCAATGAAATAGTATTTTGTGGATTGTAGAATACTTTTAATTGGAGAATTTATCTTCAATGAAAGGGTTGTTCCATGAATGACTTATTCATGAATATGTTATTGTAAATATGTTGTTATGTGAATGGGTTTTTTTAAACCAGAGTTATTCTGGAAATGGGATGTTCTGAATTAGAACAATTTTTAACAAGAGTTATTTTGAGCAAGAGATGTTTTAAATAGGAGTTGTTCTAAAGAAGATCTGTTTCCAATATGAAAAAATCAAAAAAATTGAAAACTGACTCGAACCGTAGTTTTCAATTATGTTTCAGTTCGGTTTTATTGAATTCGGTTCAATTTCAATTTGGACATTAATCAAATTCATTTGGTTCGATTTTTGCTTTACAAGTTAAAAACTGTAAATATTCGAACCGAATCAAATTATTTTTATTTTATTTGTAATTTAGTTTTAAAATTTTAAAAATAAATATTTTATTTCTAAATTAGTATAAAAACTTAAAAATACTATAGAAAAAAAAATATTTTTTAATTGTAAAAAGCTGGTGAACCGAACCGATCTGAATTAGTGAAAATTCTATTTAGATCAGTTAAGTTTTGTTTGGATCAGTTTAGTTAAATTTATATGATATTTAGTTTAATTTTTGGATAACCATAATACTACATATTAATCTTAAAAATTTTTAAAACCGATCCGAATTGTTATCACCTTAATTTCCTTTACTATCGTATGCGTAAATATAATTTATTGCAAGACAGCTTTGTTTATCTTTAAAGGAAGATAAGATATTAAATAATCAAAATTAAGAATCCAGAACCTTCAAAACAAGAACAATGGAATTAAGTAAGCATTGATCGATACAGGCTGCGGTGGCAAAAGAATTCAAGATGCAAGGGCTCTTGCTCATGAGGTGGTTGAAATTTTATACTTGGTTACTCTTATTTGAAATCTTATATTTTAAAATTTTTAAAATTAGATCGAGGTTTAACTAGCTAAGATTTAGTTGAGCTACAAGCTTTACACAGCTGAGACATTTTTTTTTTTTCCTTTTTCATGATATTTTGTGCTTTATAAGCTAGTAAAGAGGAAAACTTTTAAGAACTAAGTAGTTTCAATGGATAATTTTTGTTATAGGAAATCTCAGTTCAGAATCTTGGTGACTTTTACTGACTTATAATCACCATTAATATATTTTACTATTATTCAATGTATTATTATTTTACAAATTGGCAATAGAGTTTGAAAGTTTTATAATTGAGTTTATATTTCTACAGAAGTGCTTTCTGAATTCGTAATTTAATATTAATCCCATAATCAAAATAAATGAATATACTTTTGCATGGATCTACTTGAGGAATTTTCACATTCTATAGAGAGTGGATAAGATAATAATAATAGTTAATTTTTGCTCCATTCAGTTAGACTTAACTTAATTTAGATTTGAGAGTTATAATTAATTTGTTTTTCTTATTTAGAATTGCTTATTTCTGTTTGAAATTAACATGAATGAGAACTTGGTTCCATCATCCATTTATACGCATCTATGAAGGCTTCAAACAATTGGGTATCAAATTACTCTTACTCTTTTCTTTCTCAAGTGTTCGTATTCGATATTTATGTCTGTCATATATCTGAACATGGGTCTGGAGATATGATTTTTTTAAAGACTTTCCAAATACATGAAAAGACTTTTTAAAAAAATTAAGCATATCTGTGTCAAATACATATTCGTTTCAGATACTCACATTTGAATTTTTGGTAAACAAGGGAAAGAAATAGATGTTTTGGGTTCCATGCAGAAAGCATCAAACATTTCTACATTCTTTATTAACATTTATAGAGAATCAGTAAGGCACAGAAGGTAGTTTATTTAATTTTTAATTTTTTATAGGCATTATATTTTGTATACGTACAGGTAATGAAAATTTTGAGCAGAAGTTAGGGAAAATGTCCAAGTTTTCGACCCTTTCAAGTTTTAACATATTTCACGTCATTTTAGACAGTGAGGAAGGTTCTTTTATGGTTTTCAGTAATTAGCATTGGAAAAGGAAATATATCCATTAACTAATGATATCAAACTTTATCACATACTGTATGGCCACTGGCTTGTTTTAGATTGATCACTAGTATAGTGTAGAAGAAAATCAAGTGATCACTTTGATTGTTCAAAGTACTTTGGTAATGCTTGGGTTTTTCGTATGGTTAGTCTTTGTTTATTGTTTAAAGTTAATCTCAAGCCTCCGTACATTCTGTAGTTTGTGATTGTGAATAGGAGTTGATTCCTTAATTAGCTGGGTTAAACTTTGCTTAAATCGGTGATTTGGAAAACTGGAGTTCAAATCCTGGCAATTTTAATTGTTCTTGTCTGAACGAAATTACAAAATTATACACATATAAAAGCAATCTGTCTGGTCTGAAGTCTGAACTGTTTTTGGATTCATCTGAGTTCTTCATTTCAGAGTGGTTTATAAAACTGGCTGTCATTCGAATGCTTGCATGCTACGGTGGTCGTTATAGCTGGAACTTAGCTTAGGACCAGTATTATTACCTCTATGGATGCCTCGTTAGACCCTAATTCCTATTATCATAAGATTTTATATTTTATGCAATGACAATGAATTATTTATACAAGTAAACTAGAGTATGCCATCTTATTAAAAATTTTTAAACATAAATCCAGATGACTTTTATTTTAACTAGGTGACAAGATCTGTTTCACTAATAATATTATTTATATATTGTTAGTGTATCAAATATAAATCCTATGATTAGGGTTAAGGTTACCAAATGAAGAAAAAGACTCATTTTCTTATCTTTTTCCATGAATGAGATCTTTGTACCACATGATAGAGTAATTAATTATAAATACTAAGTTGTTCTGACTTTTTTTTCAAAGTATTCATGTCTATTATACGTGTTTGACGTTTATTTGGAGATAGATATGAAAATATAATCCTCCAAATATATAAAAAAGAATTTAAAAAATTAAATATATCCCTATTGAATGCTTACATGTCTTCTCCAAAATTATATATGATCTTTTGACTCAGGTAGCTTGAATGCAAAAATAAATGCAGGCAGCCGTACTATTTTGTGGTCTATTTTGGCCTTTGATTGATATAGATTAAGGCCGAAGCATGCAGTTAGCTCATATATATCAAAGCTTAGGCACTAAAACATCTGCTATGTGTCCACCCTTCGAAAGGAAGAAAATCTATGAGAGAGACAGACAGTCAAAGGGGTTAGCATCAAGTTTTAGGTATCGTAAAGCAGTTCTTTGTAATTCTAGGAAAAAAAAAAAAAAAAAGCGGAAAAATCCGGGAAGATGTGGTCCAGAAGGAATTTTTTGAAAAGAAAAAAAAAAGGATCTAGGTGGAAAGATTGTTTCGAAGCTAATGCAGTGCTTTAGTTTAGGCGTGCATCGGACAATCTATTTTTCTTTTCTCAATCCTAGGTATTTAGTCCTTTTGTTGTTGTTTTCAATATACTTAGAATGGTAGCAACATAAAAAAAAAAATAAAAAAAAAAAAATTTCTAGGTAAATATATGGACACTAGTTTTGAGAACGTTTTTACGTTCAAAACTGTGATTGACATGATTTTAGGAAGAAATGTGGGTTTTTTCCAGAATTCAAGTATAGTGTATGATGGAATATGTCTAGCGCCTTTAAAAAAAGGAGGATTTCTTAGACTTCTGAGAATTTTTACCCTGAATTTTGCCTCACATTTTTGTTTATCTTTCATATTCAAAAAGAGAAGTTCTTTGATTGCCTGGCTTTCACGATTTTCAGACATTAATTATATCTTACTAGATGGATCAGGTCCCTGACAGAAAGCTGGAATTAATTGGTGTCTGAAACTGAACCAAAGCATCCCCCGTTAGAAGTCACAAGTCCAGGACTAGTAGCCTAGTTTAGCAAGATTTTTTCCATGAAGTGTGTGTGTGTGTGTGTGTCTATATATATATATATATATGTATGAAGTTGAAACAATCAATTTCAGCGACTTAGGTATGGCTTAGTGATTGTTAAGTTATTTTCTCTTTAAAAAGCCCTCGTCTTCCTGGTTACTGTAGAAAAACAAAATGAACAGTCAGTCAGTCAACATTTACAAGGCCATAACATTAGAAAATAATGGCAAGCGAGGTTAGCTATCTTTGAAAGTTTCCTCATTAATGGATGAGCAAAATCTAGAGTGAGATTGGATATTACAAAACTACATTGCTTCATCACTTCGAGCGGGGATCCATGCAGTTACTTACCCAGTTGGTTTAGTGCCTTTTTACCTTCATCGTGGTTAGCGTTGTGCTTGACTATATTTTTACCTTCACATGTACTGAAATACTAATAAATTTTGCCTTTCACATTAAGGGACAATCACTATTTGTGGGTACACTACCTAGACCTGTGTTCATTTTATTCGTTTCCGATTTGAAATATGATACTTTATAATTTGAGTTAATTCGATTCGGTTTGAATTAATATTTAATCAATATAAATTATTTATTTAAATTTAATTATGAACTACCTGATTACTAATGAAAATTAACGTGCACTTAGTCATTATTGTGTGTGTTTGGGATGCTTCAGTATCAACAAAACCATAGAGCGTTATCTGAGGAGAGAGAAGGAACTTGGACTCAGCAGCAAAGCAGCAGTAGAGGAAAATATGCAGGTAGCTATTTGATTCCACTAAATATTAGTCAATACAAATTTGGAACTTAGAACCCCTCTTTGCAATCCACCACAAAGCCTTATCATTTGTTAAAGAAAAATGAATCAATTAATGCAGTTAAATGTAATCTTATGACCGATACTTTCTGGGTGGCTTATTTAAAACTAGATCGTCATCAATGTGTGTGTGTGTGTACATGCCATTGATTTTCTAATTATTGAACTTGTGCATGAGAAATGTAAAGGAAGACGCTCACAGCATGGCAAAGAAGATCGAATCTCTTGAAGATTCTAAAAGGTTAAATCCTGAAGCTTCAAACTTGTACTTATTACTGAATTCCATTTCATATTTGGAGTCCCTTAGCTTCATCTTCATGTAAACTTATTATGCTTATAATTTTATAACAGAAAACTCTTGGGGCATGGATTAGAAACATGTTCTGTTAATGAGCTACAACTTTTAGAAAACCAGCTGGAACGAAGCTTAAGCAGAATTAGGGCAAGAAAGGTACATCTAAATCCATAAAACTATGTTCAAATTTTTTGGTTTTTTCTTTTTCCTCATGTTACTGATCGGACCTTAAGACTTGATTTCGTTGTGTTCATCAGAATCAGGTATTTTCGGAGCAGATTGAGAAGCTAAAGAAAGAGGTAATCATTTTTTGCATTGTTTATTTTAATGTAAACGATATTCCACGGATCTTGTTTTGGAAGAATATAATAATTATTAAGTTAAATATTCAGGAGACACGCCTTGGGGAAGAAAATGCAAAGCTGCGTGAAAAGGTATTTGATTTGATCTATAGTTTTCCTACAAAATAATAGAAGATTTTGTTTGAACCAGTAAAATCATAAGCAAGTAAGGTGGTTTTTCCAGCAATAGCTTATATTTTTTTTAACAACATTTTTGTTAACATTTTATTTACATTATTTATGTAAAGTGTCGGATGCAATTACGACCATCATCGTCAACAAGCCTATCGGAAGAGCGCCAAATCCAGGCCATGGAGGTGATGACGGAATTGTGTATAGGACCACCGGAGAGAAGAAATATCCAAAAAACCTAGTTTTCAATATTAAATTGGTCATTAATAAATTAAAAATGAAGGTTCAGAACTTCCTCAAGGTTCTTATCGCCTACCTGTACCATAAAATCCGTGTGATTTATTTATTTTTAGTACAAACAAAATTATAACTCTGAACATGAATAAATATTATAAATATTAAAATTCGAATATCAAATTTATTAAGAGATGCTTTTATGATTTTTAAAAGTGATAATATAAATGAATTGGGTTAAGTACTTATTTCAAATTTGTATGATATATTATAAGATTTCATTGTGTGACTAAAAAGTTGGATTTTTTTTTTTTTTTTCAGAACCTTTGGAGATTAGTATTTGTTTGGTTTAGGTGATCATATTATTACCATATTTTTCTTATTTGGAGCCACAGCTTGTCTTAGGTGGGGAAGGAATTGATTCATGATAATAAATATTTAGGGCCAGATATGATGAACTTCACAGTCCATCTGGCTACTCGAAAGTACTGTTTAAAAAAAATTGTTTTTTGGTTCAAATCCTATTTGACTTAAAAAATTCAAAATATTATTTTATATTAATATTTATATATTTTATAATTAAATTATAAAAAAAAATTTTTATTAAATAAATCATAATTTGGATTGTCTTAGATTACAAACGTTCTTATTACGGTTTGATCCAATTCAGACTGGGATACTGCACGGGCATTGATCTACTTGGAAGCAGCAAAGCCGGGAAACATGAGTGCAAAACCAAATAGTATGAATTTATTTATTTCCTATTTACAGACACAAAGAAACGTGCTACAATAACTTCCGTGTTCTTCAACATCTCGGACTTCTTTAATTTACAATGGAAAGCAGAGAACAACTACGAACAATTGATGGCACCTCCCGCTTTACATTAATCAAATACATTTTAAAAGGGGGGAAAAATCAGTGATTTGCAAGAAACCAGCAATAAATTAGTAGTTCTGGCACCTGCTTCAAATTCTTTTTGACTATTGTGGTAGGTTTGTTCCAGATGACAACTTTGATATTTAAGAGTATGAGAATGCTCTCACAGCAAAGTTTTCTTGATGAAATCTGATAACGATAAAGCACGGGATTGCTTTACGGCATATTTTTCTTTTGACTCAGCGAATCGTGGTTCTTCCCAAAGATGATGCTCCTATTTCGCTATCAGTGTTCTGCATTAAAAGATCCATGTCCACAAATAAATGAGTTGTTTTAATAGACCATTGTATCGAAACCAGAAAGAAGAGAATCTTGAAATAACTTGATGCGATTAGAGACAACTATTAACTGCTGGAGGCAAACCACTGACTTTTCACTGAAAAGTGCTCATTCAACAGTGCAATATCGAAACTAGCTTTTGGACCAAAAAATGTAGTAATTATTCCCTCCCTCCCCTCCCCATGAAGTTGTTTACAATCCCGACAACAAAGAGTAAATTTATGAGAATGATATTAAAACTAATGCCAGACTAAATGATCAGAAAAAAAAATAAAAGAGTAAATAATTTGTGAGAATATAAAGATGTTTAGATAGCTTGGAGTCCAAGTTTAATTACCTGAGATTTAGGAGAAGGGAACACGTTCCAAAACCTTAGCGTCTCATCTCCAGCTCCAGTAACTATTGTCTGCAAGAAAAAAAAAAAAAGAAGAGAGAGAGAGAGAGAGAGAGAGAGAGAGAGTAAATAAGGGCCATTTCAGCCACGAGAAGAGCATTCACGTACAAATAAAAAGAAAATAAAATTGCAGAACTTTTCATGTATTTTAAGAAGTAGAAGCCAAGGATAAGTATAACGTGTGGGAAGGTGAGCTACCTGTCCATCAGGTGAGATTGCAAGATAAAGAACTCTGTATGTGTGTCCCGTAAGAGTAGCCAACTGCATTAGCAGAATAAAATTTTTAGAGGGGAAAAAAATAGATGAATTATGATGAGAGATTATTATCATCATATACACTGTTTTTAAACTTCATATACCTTTGACATGGTAGGGTATCTCCAGACAATTATCTGGTTTTGGGAGTATCCATGAGTGCTAACGAGTTCATTGACATTCTTAGACCAAGCAAGATTGCATACCTGCCATGCATATAACGGAGAGATTAGAACAGTCTAGAATTTGTAACGATAGTATTAAGAAGCAAAACTGAAGCCAAAAAGGAGACTAGGGAATGTATTCTGTTAATTTCTCGAATAAAACTGTCATGGACAAATTTCAAGAACTTATAGGAGAACTTGAAATTAAATATTTAGATTAAAATTTCCTGATCAGCCCTTATCTTCTTGTTACTGACATGGTCACTGCATTGTAGATTGACAGGAGAATTACTTCGAGTACCATGCAGGAGAATTACTTATTATTAACAAAGATCAACCATATCAGTGCAGTCAAGGAAGCAACTTTATGCACCAAAAAGTGCATTCAATGCATATTTAAGGCTACATTAAAGGGCATGATACGATAAAAACAAAAATGAAAAAAACACCTGACTGCCAGTGTCCATACAGCTCAAATGTGTGTTAGTTGTTGTATTCCAGAATCGAATACATCGATCAGCTGTACCACCCCCAGATGCAAGAAGCCCATGTAGATGGGGTGACCATGCAATTGCTTTCACAGCAGCAGTATGGTCACAGTATTTCAGGAAAGGTTGAGTGGAATGTTGATTCCAAACAAAAAGCTGCATATATATGAGATTTTTTATTCAATCAGTTAAAAAGTTTAATGCATACTAAGCATCAGAATAAGTCAAACAGGTTATCACATACTTTATTATCATTTCCGCCTGATGCTAGTTCACGATTATCATAAGACCACTTCAGTCCACAAACCTACAAAATGCCAAATAGATATTCAGACTCAGAGTTCAGCAACCCGAACACAGCATGAATGAATACAAACACAATGGGTAGCACATGTAATTTCCAAAATAAATAATGACTGGAATGAGAGTATGAATTCATGATAAAACAAGAAGAAAAAGTGGCATTTGTGAAATCAAAGGAGATACATGATAAAAAATCTGAGTGTTAGGAAGAAAAATACAATTGCAATAACTAATATTATGTAAATATATACATAAAGACAATTGTTAGGAAAAAAGAAAGTTAATATCGTTTATCAGGTGTAACCAAACTGATGGTGGATAAGAGTCTGACCTCTGACTTGTGACCAGAGAGTTTACTAGCAAAATCATCCTGAGCACGTATATCTCTTTGAAGAATGCTCTTGTCACGACTACCAGAAGATAACAGAGAAGAGCTCCAAGCTAAGGCCCCAACGCGTAATCGATGCCCCTCCATTGTTCTTACCCTCCGGCAGCAAGATGCATCCCAAATCTACATACAAAGTGATAACCATTAATTAGTTGCGTTATCCTACAAGCAAAATGCAGAAAGTCGAATATATACAGAAATTAGAAGGCTGGATACAAAGGCAACTCTCAAGAAGAAAATGTCCAAAGCAGGGCTGAAAATTTGGTCATCTTCCATGACCATGATAGAAGTATTAAGTCACTAACTTATGTCAAAGTTTATTAGAGCCCAAATATTCAAGGAAATGGATGAAGAATCGGACCTATATTTTCATATTTCAAGTACCAAAATTCTTAGAAGCAATTAAAGAATGTATTTTCCTTACATTAGGAAGTTAAGATGAGATTTTTATATGGTAATAAAATAGAAGAAAGTTCCAGTCTCAAATTATCAAAAGTCATCCTGAACTTCCCAGAAGTCCCGCCAATTTGTAGAATCTGGCAAGATCATTAAACTATTTTCAAGTTTCTTTCCCGCCTGAATCATAAACTATGGATAGAAGCTTTCATTTTAGGGTCAAACCTTAACTGACCAATACCATTTAAGAATACTCCCACCAAATTTAAGGCTTCTTCTACTTCCTATTTCTCCCAAAAGTTATTTACAATCTTAAAGTTTTCTAAGCTACATCATACAAGCAAACTATTATTTTCAGTTGCAATTGAACATGGTGTGATAGCTTCATAATCTCATAAAGGAAAACAACATATGAAAGCATTGGCAAAGTCGAGAGCAATTCCATTCAACAATAAATGACAAAAGTTGCCAGCTAAATCAGATTAATGACAATAAATTTGCACTCTTCATATTGTTTTTACAATTCAACGATACTTTTCTTGGGAGACAGAGCTTTCACAAGTTGCATACAGTCTGCCACCCCTGTTTATGAAACACCTTTGAAAACATTTTTACACTTGTTAAGAAATAGTGCCTTCATTCTTAATTATATTTAATCGAGTTCAAGGCATTATCGATCAAATAATTAAACTATCTAACAGTAACAGCCTAAAACTAACACAGCCAAAATTAGAAAGCAAGCATACACACACAGACAAACACAAAAAGTTTGCAACAGAAAGACTTTTATCATCAGATACTAACAAAATTAAACCTGAACTTTGCCGTTGCTAGTCCCAACTGCAAGATGAGTTCCACGTTGAGCCCAACCAACTGAACAGACACTATCATCAATCCCTAAATCACACAACTTGGTGACCTTACTACTACAAGCATTCCACAAATAAACACAATTCCCCAGCCCCACCGCCAACACATTATTCGCTGACCAATCCACCAAATTCAAATAAAAATCATCTTGTAATGCAGGTGCATCCAAAACCTACAAAAACAGAAGAAGAGACATAAAAACCACCTCTCAAAAAACAAAAAAACCCAAAATTTCAAAATTTCAACCAAATTTACCATAAAAACCATAGAAAAACTTCACCTTGTATGGTGACCTAGGAACCTTCCTAGGAGCTTTAACGGGGCTATGGCTAATCCCCGGAACCGACTCATCTAGCCCGAAAGGTGAAAGAGAATGTAGTGACCGTTTAGTTTCAGTTTTGTACCGGAAAATATTCCGGCATGCCGGAGGTCCCGACGTGTCCTTTTTGTCCGGCGTATCGGGTCCGAAAAGCGCGGCGCGTAAGAGGCTGTTATAAGTACCGGAACCATCTTCTTTTCCTTCGGCCGATGTCGGAGAATTTGAGATGTCGAAAAGGGCGAAATTGGAGCCGGATCTGCTGGGGATGAACCTATCCGAGTAAATTGTGCGTGAAGGAGAGCGGTTGTAGTTGGAGTTGATCATACGTTTGATGTGCATTGTAC
>JBBYHM010000010.1:5796292-5807602 GCA_038381775.1 Adansonia rubrostipa | reverse complement strand
TTCAAGGAAAACTGCTCTTCTGGAACATCAGGCTCATTCTCAAGCACATCGAGGCCAGCACCACCCAGCTCACCTTTTACCAGAAGCTGCACCAATTCCTTCTCGTCAATGAGAGCCCCACGTCCAACATTTATTATCACTCCTTACTTTCCCAGGGCGGTCATGACATCCTTGCTAATGATTTGGTGAGTTTCTTTGGTCAGTGCGCAACAAACAATCAGAACATCGCTATTGATTGCAAGGTCGTAGACACTTCATACCATGGAAATGGAACAGATGGCTTTTTCCTCCTAGAGTTGTAGGAAATAGCAGCCAAATGACTCAAGCATTTTCCCAATTTCAGCACCAATGGTTCCCAAGCCTACCATTCCAACTCGTTTTCCCCCAAACTGCACCATGATTACGTTCAAGAGGCAACCCATAAATTAGTTTCAAGAAAACGTGAATATGTAGCATAAAAGCATGACTAGAATGGTGCTCCAGTAAGATGCCATAAAACTGGATAACCACCTAATAAGTAAAAAGGTTTTTTTTTTTTTTTTTTGTCACACCAAGGAAATTCCCCAATCCCTATTATCAGAGTGATAGAAAATTCGAAAAATGAACTCTCCCACGATTCAGTCAAAACATATCGTTTTCATTTAGACTTCTGGGGCCAAGGGCAGACAAAAACATCCCTGTTTACTGCTTAGACTACGCCAAGCAACCACACTGTTTGAGATGGAAAACAAAAGTATCAGATACCAATCACATGGCACAGTAGCGGAACCATCGTGATTTTCCTGTCAAGCTAACGAGTGGGCAACATACTCTACTAGTCCACTCCACCTAACTAGAAATTTTCAACACGGCTTAGAAACCCTCCAGACGCGATTCCAAAGGGCATTGTTGGTTGTCTAAGAGCATTATGTCATTTTCATTTTTTGGTAAATAATTATCATATTTCTATACGTGCATTCTTTAATTACTCCCCATAACCGCTTGCAAGTCCAACAGCCGTGGATGCTATAACGAATGTCAAGTTACTCCAGTTTAGACAGATTATCCGGCTTTTTGTTTTGCTATGGTCAGCATATCTCAGCAGAGTTTAACCAAAGACATTCATGAAGAACACAGTAGTCTCGTTCAAGAAACTCTTTTTTAGTACGGAAAGCAAGCACCTTTATTAATAATCAACCAAACTGTTACATAATTGAAAGCCTCACAAGCCGATCAAATGAAAAGACTTTCTAAAACCGAGAAATAAAGTCTTTAACGAGCAAAGAAATCAAGAACCAAATCTTGAACCAAGCGGGTATTCCCCACTCCGAGCCCACAACCCAGCCCGAAGGTAACGGTAGCTAGCGGAGACTCTTCGGAGAACATCGATAAGGAGGACTACGGCAAACTCAGCTACGATTGGGGGAAAAGGCCTTCCCGGCATTGCTGACAGCCATGCACCGGCCACGCCACTCTTGTAGGTCCACGTGATCAACTCCAGCGCTGGAACAGACGATGTGCTGGAGGCAAGGGAGGAGTGAGAGGCAGTCGCGAGAGATGGGGGTGGGGTCCACACAGAGGAGGACACGTAGAGAAGCGGCGTGGCGGTCCGAGTCCAGCGGGTCGAGGAGACGGAAGCGGGTTTGGAGCCGGTGTTTGAATGGGAAGTGGCAGTTGGGTGAACGGTGCGCAAGGACCAGCAGCAGCTCTTCTTTGGCAGTGGCCATTTGGGGCCCAATGCCTTGAAACTGAAGCCGTTTATGCAACGTGTACATCTATAAACTATAGAATAAATTATATCATGTTATTTGTGTTATTTATTAAAAAATATATATTTATTATATTTATTTATTTTAAATATTTTATTTATTAATTATACATAAATTTATACATCGCTAACGTATAAACCCACATTTGGGTTTCTTACTCATCCTCTTAAGCCTAAATAAAACAATAATAGTACACAGGCAGATTAAAAATAATAATAAAATTGAATATCCATTTGAAATTATAGTTTTAGAGCGAGAGAGAGAGGAATATTATAGTTTAAAGTTTCAACTAACACGCAAAGGAATGAATATTTCATCCATTTTGACTTGAGATCTGCTAACAACAACCAAAAAAAGAGAGAGAGAGAGAGAGAGAGAGAGAGAGGGAGATTTGCTGATAACAAAGGTTTAATCGAAAAGGAAGCCTTTCTAAAATTTAGCTATAATAAGACGGAGGGGAGCAATGCTTCTGAGGATTGTGGGTCATGATACTGCGCAATCGGACCCAACTAATGTCACATCACATCAGGCTCACATTAAAACAAATGAAATCAAATCAGACAGCTGGCACCACCAATTACTCTTCGAACCAAGCACTGGCCCAACATTGACTTATCATTTTATCACCCATCGCTGTCCTCACTGTCACGGGTTTTTTTATTAAAATAATATAAAAAATTATTTTAAAATATTTTAAATTATTTGTTGTAAGAAGTTAATTTTAAAAATTTAATAAAAAAATTATCATTTTTAATATTGATTTTTTAACATAAAAAAATTAAAAATTTTAATTGAAAAATTATCCAATTAAATGATAATTTTTTAATATTTAAATAAAAAATCATCATTTTATTAAATGATTTCTCAACTTTTACTTTTTTTTAATTATTTTCCAACACACCTAAACGTATCTACATATAATTCTATAAAATTTTAAAAGAATTTTAAAAAATAAACTAATAATTATTAAAATAAAGTAAAACAAAAAAATAATTATAATGAAAGAAATAATATTTATTAAAATTATTAATAAAAATTATAATTATATTTATACCTTTAATTTTATTCTTTTCTTTACTATTGCTCTTCTCTACGTTCTTAATTGAACCGACCCTTTTCATATATATAAAAATATATATAAATTATATATATAAATATATAAATTAAAATAGCATTTACAAATAATAAAATATTAAAAATTATTTTTATTAATCTTCAGTTAATATTTAAAAACTAATAAAAAATAAAAATATTTTATATTAAATCCTAATTTATCATTTACAAATAATAAAAAATAAAAATCTTGAATTATATTTTACATTAAATCTTGAATTACTATTTAAAAATAATTTAATAGAAAAATATTTTATATTTTGGTGCTTTATTAGTCAATTTCTCAATTGGTACGAAAAAAAAGGTACTTTATTAGCCAATTTCTCAATCGATACGAGAAAATTATAAAATAATTTGCATAAAAAAAATTTGAGAAATCGATACATTAGAAAATTTTCTCAAAATATTTTATATTATATATAATATATTAATTCAAAATTTAACATAAAATAGTTTTTAATTTTTATTATTTTTAAATAGTAATTCTAGATTTAATATAAAATATTTTTATTAGTTTTTAAATAGTAATTCAAGATTTAATATAAAATATAATTCAATATTTTTATTTTTTATTATTTGTAAATGATAAATCGGGATTTAATATAAAATATTTTTATTTTTTATTTGTTTTTAAATATTAACTCAAGATTAATAAAAATAATTTTTAATATTTTATTATTTGTAAATGCTATTTTAATATATATAATTTTTATATATTTTTATATATACAGGAAGAATCGGTTACATTAAGAATATAGAGAAGAACAACAACAAAAAAAATAATAAAATTATAGGTAAAAAAGTAATTTAAATTTTTATTAATAATTTTAATAATAATTATTTCTTTCTTTATATTTTTTTTTGTTTTACTCTTTTTTAATAATTATTAGTTTATTTTCTTTTTTTGAAATTCTTCCAAAAATTTATATAAGTATATATATGTTACGTGTGCCAATTTCTCAATAGAAGTTATTTCTGCCGTCAATTACATTGAAAAATTGCCTAATGAAATGATAATTTTTCGTTTAGATGTTGAAAAATCATCATCTAATTCGGTGATTTCTTAATTTTAAAATTTTTTTCACGTATGGCGATTTCTCAATAGCTTTCAAAATTGATTTTTTCGGTAAATAATTTGAAAACGACTTATTTCGATAAATAAAAAAATTATATTATTTTAATAAAAAAGTCCACTATCACATCCTCGATTACTTGTTTCAATGGTACTATTGTACTTATCTAAAAAAATAAAATTACACAAAATTACTTAACCAATAATGCAATTAGTCCATAAATAACTCATACCCTATATTTTCAAAATTTTAAAACATTTAAAATATAATTTTACAAAAATAAAATTTATGGTTTTGTTTGAATATAGAATATCTATATTTACCTTTACTTTAAAAAAAATGTGTAAACAAATATTGCATTTTAGTAAGTTGTTGACATCTTTATAAATTACCATAATTGTGCTCATTATTGTCTTTAATTAGACTAGGTATAAATAGGACCAATATGCAGGAGAAAACAATATGTAAAAAAATATTTTAAAATGAAAAAGTTTATCTAATGGTAAGTAAGCTTTTGTTTTATGCAGAAGTGCGTAAATAATTCTAATACTATTTTTTTAATTAGGTCTTTTAAGTAATTTTATTTGTTGAATTAATCTCAAATTAATTCATAATATTAATTTAATCAAATTTTAGTATTAATATGGGTATTAATATCTATAACTATATTTAAAAATATATAAAAAAACTTAATAACAGATTATAAGTGATTAAGTAGCAAAATTTATAAACAAATCGAGGCTTAACTAAGGGAAATATAGTGCTCAAGATGGGATTATTGATGGATTACTTCAAGTTACAAGCTAGATAACTATGATGTCAAAATTCTCACATAAGGAAGTTAATTACCATAGGGGATTAGCCCGTTCATTCAAGTTGAGCTAATGAAAGCAAAGGCTTATTCGCAAAAAATGCCTTCAGTTCCCTACAACCAGCTCTTGCAATGCTGCTAAGGATTCCGCGGTGTAGACAGCAGCATGAGGACACAAAACAACATTTTCCATTGCGGACAACTCTTGCGGCAAATGGGGCTCATTTTCATAAACACCGAGACCTGCTCCACCAACTCGCCCTTGCACCAAAAACTTCACCAATTCCTTCTCGTCGATCAGAGCCCCTCTTCCAATGTTAATTATCACCCCTTTCCCTAATGCTTGCATGACGCTATTGTTGATTATATGGTGAGTTTCTTTCGTTAAAGAACAGCAAAGAATGAGAGCGTCGCTATTTGTTGCAAGGTCAGTGACGCTGGAATAGTAAGTGTATGGGAAAGATGGCTTCTCCTTTCTTGAGAAGTAGGCAATGCTGCATCCAAAAGCTACCAGCCTTTTAACAACTTCGGACCCAATTCTTCCAAGCCCCACTATTCCAACTTTCTTTCCACTCAACTGCAACCCGAGCAATCATGAATCAAATATTATATATCCAAAAGCGTGAGAATTTAGATCTCAAACTTGCACAATCTCGATTTATCGTTTTAGCTTCGAAAATTTTTCAGGGTGATTCTATGATTTTATATGCTTAGAAATTTTAAAAAATACCCTTAAAAATGAAAAGAACATAAATAATCACCTTGATACCGAGCGGTTATTTTCCCTTTGCGACCCAAAATCCGGACCGAACATGCCCATCACTGGCTGACATTCGTCGGAAAACATCAATGAGAAGCCCAACAGCAAAGTCAGCAACATCCTCCGCAAGGACCTGACCAGCAGTGGTGACGGCAATGCCACGGCGGCGGCATTCTTGTAAGTCGATGTGGTCAATTCCAGCACTCGTGCCCACAACGAGCTTCAAAGAAGGAAGAAGGGAAAGGGTTTCTGAGGAGACTCGCGTGTCTCCCACGCAGAGAAGCGCGAGCACGGAGGGAGCGTGACGGGCGAGGAAAGAGTGAGTAGGCTCGGACGAATCGAGCGGGTCAAGGAGACGGAAATGGGCTTGTAATTGGGATTTGAAGAAAAAGAAAGAAGGAACAGAAAGAGAACGAAGGACGAGAACAAGAGGGAGGACATCTTGCTGAAGGTTTCGGGGTGATTTTGCTGTTTTTCTTGAGAACCCATTGTTTTTCACAAAACAGAGGAAGACGTAATTCTTCTGATTATTGTTTGCACGCTGAGCAAACGATACAACTGCATCTATATTGCATTTTGCAGCTACATTGTTTGCACTTACTAATTCAGTTTAGTTTAAACGGGGCCTCTTCAAATATTTTTATTCAAAAAATTCAGCTTGAATTAGGAAAAAAAATAATAAAAAATAATTCAAATTATTATTTAAATAATAAATAAATAAAAATAATTATGAAATTCAATCATAATAATTTTTTTTAATTTTACAATCATAATCGGTATAACAATCATATGTCTTTAATATATTAAAAAAATAATATATAAATGGAACACTTCTAAATTTAATTAATTATCTAATAATAATCTAATATATAAATATTAATATAAAAAATAATAATCAAAAGTTTTTATTTATTTATTTATTTTTCCTATTGCTTTGGGGATAAGAATCTTTCGATATTTTTGTTCCTTTCCTTTTGTTTCTTCTTTTCATTTCTCGTAATGGATATAATTTGGATAATATTTGTAGTAATATGATAATTTTAAATTTATTTTTTATGACATTTAATATAATTTTAATAATTTTTATATGATTTTAATATAAAAATAAAAAATAAAAAATATCTAATAAAAATAATATATATCGAAATAAAAACCATCTAACATATAAATTTATTTTTTTAAAAAAAGATAACATTTAATAGTGAATTCTCTATTAAAATAAATAATATCGACCTATTATGCCATACGTGCAAAGCGACGCAAAATAGTACTAGTATGTGCGTATATATGCAATGTCCTTGTCGCAGCATGATTTAATTAGTACCATATATATTATAATATTTTTGTCCAATCAATTCATACAATTATAAATTAATTTTAAAAAAGTATGAAATTTAAATATTAATAATTATTATTTTTTATTTTAAATTATGATTTTTTTTAAAAAAAATTATAACTAAAATTATCCATCACTACAGTTAATACAATATCATTATTATAAATGTTATATTAATTAACCTTAAAAAATTACGAAGGATACTCGGCACTAGCACATTATTTGAAGTAAACGATGCTTGGCCCTTGCAAGTATTGTAACGTCAAGCAAATGATTGAAAGAGGAAGCCCTCGTTTCAGCCCAGTGTCAATGGCAACCTCCGATCCTACCAAACAGCTTCTAATGACTACACTATCGATCTCAGCACAATCTGGTGAGCTAATTCCCAGGGCTAGAACTTGGTGTTTGCAAATTGGATAATGATCCTTTCGGTTCATCTCTCTTTTATCATTTAACTCCCTGATCCTGTTCCGCAAATTTTTTACGCACTTCACATCTTCGTGCGTGGGATTGGATATTGACCTCTTTCCCTAAAACCCAGTGAAATCAGGGGAAAAAAGTCTGAAAAGAATCAGTGATTTCAATCTATACTCGGAACTTTTAATATAAATGAAGAGATCGAGCAAGGTAAACTTTGGGATCTTCAAGAGGAAGTGATCCAAGAGTCGCATAAAGAATGTTTCTTTGTCCCTAAGTATGACTTTCTGGGCCTTAAAATTTATATTTTAAGTTCCATGGACAGTGTGACATAAGAAGTGACCTCATTAATTTACTGCTTCCAAACCTTGTGCTATGCTCACTACTTGAGCTATACTGCATACTAATTTGGACTTTGTACAAAGACAAAAGCAATAGCAACTGTACATTTGCAGGCTGAAGAAGCTGATCAGTTGCTCAAAAATTCACGTGTCTTTAAACAATCACGTCCATGGTCAGTACTGCTGTGATGACATCATGACATAAGTCAAATAATTTCATAAACCCAAAAACAGCTTAAAGTGAAAAGATTTTTAAGAATCATGTGGGAAGTGTTGTGATGCAGCGAGATATTTAACCTTAACCTTAATTTTAGTACTTTTTGCTCCTGAACTTAAATCTTATGTTGTCAATTACGGTTACAAGTATTAAAAAATTAAATAATTAAAATTTTAAAAAATTTATACATAATCGAAGAAGAATTACTTTGATACGTGATTGTTTACTTGTTGATGTCCATTAAAAAAATTTATTTGATTTTGATAATAGAATGATTATTTAATAATTTTTAAATACGTGAAAACTTAGTGCAATAAGAATGTATTATAAAATCAATTTATTAATCTATTAAAAAAATTTATGATTATATTAATAAATTGAATCAGGTTATGCTATCACTTTAAAAATAAAATTATCTATATTTATTTTTAAAAATTTTTAATGAACTAATATTATTTGATTTATTGTCAATGCATTAAATATACACTTGAGTTAATCGGGAAATAACCAATATTGCTAGCTCCAGCCTCTTAAGTAAATAATGATGAAGAAACTATATGAACCGACAACCTAATTATAACCAACATTGATTCAACATAAATTTGCTAATGTACATATGGGCAACTATGGAAAATCAAGGCTAGCTGAAGAAAATTATTGTACTTAAAACCGTTTCAGAACCAACCTTGGAGGTTTTTATGACAGATCGAGGAACCCCCTGCAAGCATCAAGTCTTAAATACAAACTTGAAAATTTGCCTCAAAGCAATAAAATTTACTTGGTAAGCACTGCAAGATTTATTTTTAAGCCAACTTTTAACATTGTCAATTTGTGTTGCAGCTCAGATGGCTCAATGTTTCTTCCACCCTTCACCTGCGTAGAAAACAAAGTTCAAAACTCAGAAAAATTAACCTTTATTTGTGTAAGTTCATCAAGCACTGATACGATTGAAAATGGACGATAATTTACCTCACAGACAATAATGTGCATTATTAAGCTTTTATTTACTTCAGTTGATGTGCAGCTAATAACACTTAGGCCTTCTACAACTATGACTTCAAGTATAGTTGAAAGTTGAAGCCCTTGTCTCAAGCAAGTGCTTATGACAACCTCCATTCCTGCTAAACAAGGTCTGACCAATATAGTGTCATCAGAACTTTCTTGTGATGGGGTTTCCGGAACAGAACTTGAAGCATTGGAATTGGATGATTTTCTGAGTCCATCTCTTTTTTCACTCAACTTCAAGATTTTTTCCTGCAGGTGTTTGATGTAATTTACAGCCTCGTTCGTGTGGTCAGATATTGATCTCTTCCCCTAAAACGAGTGATTAGATGATTAGAATACATCAATTAGATACAAATGATGAACAAAATTTTTAAAAAAAATCTGCAAAAATTCAGGGATAGTTAAGAAAGGAAGAGGAGCTAACCTTGAGATATTCAAAAGGAATTAGTGATCGAAGAGTCGCATAAAGAGTGGCCATTTCTTGCCTTCTTTGTCGCTCAATATCTCTATGCATGATTTTCTTCGTTTTATTGTTGTCATTAAGCATCTCAATATCGCCTTGTTTGACACCGAAAGCTCTACCTGCTTTACGCCTGCGTTTGCTATAATCACTCAGCCTCCTGGGGCGAACACTGGCCTCTCCAGGAGGGATCAAAATCATGAATTCACCCACCTGGTGGATTGTTTGTTGGCCGTCATGGCAAGGGACGGGAAGGACATGAAACTCATCCATCATCCGTTGGTCAGCTTGAAATATAGATGCGAGATAATCCATATTTTTCCAAAGTCAATCTCCTATGATCCCATCTATCTTGTCTTGGCTTTCTAGACTAGAAGTGGAAGTTTATATGATCATGGAATATGTTCATTTAGGCACATCAGATCTTTGATGGGCCAAAGATTCCAAGATTTTGTTTCCTTTCATCGGCAATTGTGATATAAGAGATGACCTCACTAGCTAAGTTTATATATATATATATATATATATATATATATATTACTTGAAGGGCGTTGCTATAAATTTTGTTTAACAGTGAAATATTTCGATTACGTACCAAGGTATAAAATATAACAAATTAACCCTTTCTTATTTGCGAGGTTAACCATCTTGATAATCCCTTGAGCAGACAGTCCTTGGGGAGAATACTTTATCCTAAACTTATCATTTTAAAGTAAATTTGATAATTCATATATTTTATATTGATATTATTATTTTAATAGATTATACTTAAAGTGTTATATAAATTTTTTTTCTTTTTTTTATACTTGATGAAAGTATTATATAAATGATGACTTACGTATTATATAAAATTTAATATATTTATTTATTTATATCATATTCATATTATATTTGAACTTATTAAGTTTACTTTAAATTGAAGATTGAATGCTGAATTTGAATTAAAATAAAAAAATTATATGTTCTTCTAAATACGCTAACGGTATATACCATATATATATCACCATAAAAAATGAGGGTTTTATTTTATTCATTTTATTTATTTATTTATTTATCAAGAATAATGCATTAAGGCAAAAAGGCACATAGGACAAAGGAAAAGAGAAAGTATCCTAATTATTAGTATAAAGAAGATCTTTTTTTGATCATTAGTATAAAGAAGATCTATTTATGGAAAATTTAATCAACTAAACATTTCATAAGCATGTCAAATCCGTTGGGTTTATTGGTATGAGCTTATTCATTCAAAGAAATAAAAGGATAAACTAATCAATTATTTTTTAATTTTGTTGTCAACTAACTTAATTAATAATTAAGAGGCATTTTTTAAATTTTAATTAATGATACTGCCATGCGAGGGACCAGGGATTAGGTGGCTGACCTGATCGTGAAAGATGTAGGCCCATATGCATTAATTCATTATATATATATATAGCATGACAACATATAAATGAAAAATTGTTTAATAAAAAGTATATCATAATTTAAAATAAAAAAAAATTACGAATATATATATACATATATATGTAAATTTTAAATTTATTAAGTATTATTATTTTAAATTTTATGAATTAATTATATTAAATTTAAACTTACGTGTAAATGTAACATACGAATAATATATCAAAATCAAAATTTGATCATAATCAATAATTTGATAAGGGTTTGTTTAATTTCCTTTGAATTTAATTTTGTCTTCATTATGAAAATTTGAAATTTAATAGTTGTGAATCCAACTAGGAAAAAAAAAAAGAACTTATTTTAATTTCTGACTTTTTAATTAACCAAAAAAAAAAAACAAGCACAGGTAAATATCTGCAGCTTATGCATAGAAAATATATATATATATATTTAGTAACGTGTAGTAAATTAATTAAAAATAGAAGCAATTAAAAAAAAATCAAAGACATTAGCCAACGGTCCCATAAAAATACTTTAATGTATATCACTCCTTTTCAATTACCTATCAATCTTTGATTAAACCATTTGAAGGTGTGATTAATGTGATATATAAATGTGTAACATATGC
>JBBYHM010000010.1:5775240-5788906 GCA_038381775.1 Adansonia rubrostipa | reverse complement strand
AAAATTGTCATGGTACCCCTTCATTTACTTCCCAATGTAAACTATGGATTAAAAGCTGGAAGTCACACTAGCAACATAATATTCAGACACTGTACATTTTGTCACTTTTACCATAAGAGACACACGGTAATAAAAGTAACAAATTCAAAGAATACTACGTATTCTAAATAATTGATAATAAAATAATAATAATAATAATAATAATGAATAAAATAAAAGTGGAAATTCTGGTCAGATTCAGACCAAAGTCTTGCTTGTTAGCGAATCCATTACCGACACTTTCCAAACAGCTAAGCTCCCTCCAAGAGGAAATCCAATTGATACTACTTATGTTTTATTTTATTCGCTATTTTTCTTCCAATCCAATGGTTCCCATTTCTCTATTTTCTCAAATCTAAATCTCCACCCTCAGATTAGATCACCACACTGCACAAATCCTCCACCCTTCACTCTTTCAGATCCAACCAGCCACACAAAATACGCAAAGCAAAAGAAAAAAAAAAACTTTATTTTCTTCTTCTCTCTGTTGCTCATTTTTCTGATTCCTGGAGAGAGGTGAAAACCCAAAGAGAAACAACAGTTTGGGTCTTTGAGCTCTAAAGTTTGGATCTTTACTGTCATCCCAGAAGACCCAAATGGTGGAAGCGCAAACATGGACGACAAGGAGGATGAGCAACCCAAGATTGGACTCAACCGCCACTGCCGACCACGACGTTTTGGACATTCCGGTTACCCCAACTGCTGATGTTAGAAACAGTATCTACAGCGTTGGATCCCATCTCTCTCCTAACCTTCTAACGGCGCTGATCATTGCTTCATGGTTCATGTCCAACATTGGGGTCCTTGTACTCAACAAGTATCTCCTCAGCTTTTATGGCTACCGTTATCCAATCTTTCTCACCATGCTTCACATGATCTCTTGCTCTTGTTACAGTTCTGTAGCCATAAACTTTCTTGAAATAGTTCCAAGGCAACACATTTTGTCAAGGAAGCAATTTTTCAAGATCTTTGCTTTGAGTATTATTTTTTGTTTCTCCGTGGTGTGTGGGAACACTTCTTTAAGGTACATTCCGGTGTCGTTCAACCAAGCTATTGGTGCTACGACACCTTTTTTCACTGCCATTTTCGCTTTCTTAATCACTTGCAAGAAGGAATCCGCTGAGGTTTATTTTGCGCTTTTGCCTGTGGTGTTTGGGATTGTTTTGGCTAGTAATAGTGAGCCTTTGTTTAACCTGTTTGGGTTCTTGGTTTGCATCGGTTCCACTGCCGGTCGTGCTTTGAAATCTGTGGTTCAAGGGATCTTGTTAACTAGTGAAGCTGAGAAGCTACATTCCATGAACTTGTTGTTGTACATGGCGCCTATGGCGGCAATGATTTTGTTACCATTTACTCTATACATCGAAGGGAATGTTGCAAGATTCACGGTCGAGAAAGCTAGGAGCGATTCTTTCATTATTCTCTTGTTGGTTGGGAATGCTACGGTGGCCTATTTGGTGAATTTGACAAATTTTTTGGTTACAAAGCATACGAGTGCCCTTACTTTGCAGGTTTTGGGCAATGCCAAGGCTGCAATGGCGGCGTTCGTGTCGGTCATGATCTTTAGGAATCCGGTGACCGTGATGGGGATGACCGGGTTCGCTGTTACAATTATGGGAGTTGTGCTTTACAGTGAGGCAAAGAAGAGATCTAAGCCACAACTCACAACACATTGACAAATAAGTTAAAAAAGGAAGGATTGAATTTCATTTTGATTGCCACAAACACGGGTGCGGCTCCTTTTTTTTTTAATTTTTATTATTCACTATAATTCTTGCTTTTCGTTTTTATTTTTTATTTTTTTACTTTTGATTAGATTAATTGGAAGGAAAGAATCAAAGAAGAGAATTTGGATAAAATGAAAATATAGGAACAATGGAAGGGAAAAAAGGGAAAAAGGGCTTGATGCTTTTTTCTCCCTTTTTTCGTTTTGTTATTGGGATGGTTTAAGAGAATAAAATTCTCCTCTTTCACTTTTCCCCTGTTTGTAATCTTTATATATATGGTGTTGCTGCATTCATATGAACTGATAGAATATTCAATTCAAATATTGGTTTTTAAGTTTATAGTTGGGAGACAAAGTTCTCCCACTTCCATATGTTGGGACATGTCTTCAGTCTTCTGTTTGTGCAATTTTCTGTTGTTTAATTTGTAGCCTAAACCTATGCCTGATTGACATTCCTTGATCTTGTTTTCGAGGTTGGAAGATGTTCGTTTTGCTGGTAATTTTTGTTTTGGGGGTCATATCTCAAATGTGCTTAGAAAGAAATATGTTTTTGTATGATTGAAGTAACAGCGCGAGAATGAAATTTTTGGTACATTTTCATGTGTCCTGAAAGAATATGAATTGAATTTTCTTCTATATTCCATTTGAAAGTTCTTCTTTGTGATCTATAATGTGGTCCAATGATATATTTGTCAATTATTCACTTTTATTTCTCATCATGGTCATCATTTTCTGTATTAAATATGATGTCGAAAAACAAGAGGGATAAGTTCAATTCAAATTGATGGACAATGAATCAGCCTTTAGGCCTCTATTTCTTGATAAGCTTTGATCAGGTCATTGAACCTTCATTTTTTTGGTTACTTCTTCCAATGAAAGTCTGAATCAATAACTTTAGAGTCAGAACCACCCCAGAATTGAAAAAGAAAAAAAAATTGCCGAGACTCCATATTTCTCTTCCAAGAAAGTAACTGCAAATGAGTAAATTGCAGCTTTTTGCTGACCCGTTCACGCTGTTAATTGAAATTCTCCTATTTTTCTTTCCATCTTAGATGCCTTTTTCATTATGTAATAAAAATAATTCAGGAGCCCACCGACTTTGATTGCGAAGTTTACAACAAACATGCTGAGTATTTTCAGTTTATTAGATGCTGGCTGTTAAACTTTGATTTTAAAGCTTTGTTTTTTCTGAGTGATCTAGCTTTCGCTTTAGCCCCAACGTTTTTGAATGCCAATTCAATGTCAATTCATTCAGGGATCATTGTCTTATTATGGCAACTCCGTGCAAATAGAGCTGCAAAGTGGAATTCTCGGGATGGTTGATCAACGTGACAATTGTAAAATATAAAACAGATGCATCTTCATCTATTTCAGCTTGAAAACGACCAATATTTTTTCAGCCTGAAGGCAACGTATTCCCTGCCCTGTTTAAACTTTGATTTACTGTTTAACTTCCTCCGTGGGTGTCAGTTGCCATGTATGAGTCGAGCGGTTTAAACTCACAGAAATCCACTTGGTGTGGCTTGATTGTTTCAAATCGGCAACTGGCATCAAATTTTTGGTGGTTGTTGGAAATTTATTCTCGGAGTGGTTGGCTTTTAAATTTATATTTGCGTCGGCTGAAGGGAAATGATATAGAATTTTGGGTCTTACTATTATAGATGGCTTGTCTCAGTCAATTTATACCTCTGTTGAGGCTTTGGACTATGCAATTCAAACAAACAGGAACACTATCTTGCAATCCATGTAAGTTAAGATTCCAAATCATTCGGTGTTGTTACATGGATTTCTGTATTCCCCCATTCCGTCTAATTTAAGGTTTTGCATAAAATACAATATAATGAGGACTTGCCAGCCAAATTACAGTATAGGGTACTTGGAAATATGACATGTTGCTTTTCAAGTTTTAATCAACTCTTGGTGCGTCAAAAAAAAAAAAAAAACAAGCCAAATGCTGCAATTAGACTCCATTAGGCATTGCTTGTTGTTCCTTGTCGGGATTAACCCTGGGTCACCCTATCTTTGTCGGAGCTTGATAAAGATGTTGGAGATGATCTAAGCCACTTGGCGGAGACCATAGAACATTTGCCCAAAAATCCTTGGTTCCACTTTCACCTGACCATTCTGCTATTTATGTAAGAAAATATTCAATACGGGACCATACAATTGCTATCTTCAGATTTCCATTTCCAGAAAAAGTCTGCAAGCACCGCAAAAATTGTACCAATTTTCTTTTTCTGGTATTATAAGGGTGATCAGGTTCTCGTGCTTACCGGTTGTTGAATCCTTGGTTGCAGCAGCAGCTGCAACACATTATAAGAAAAAAAAAAAAAGGTCTTTTGCACCCATTCCATGAGACAGGGTGGGGCTCCTTTTTCCATACTGCAATGGAACATGTGAATGTGATTAGGTGTGCCTGAACAATTCCAGTCACTTTCTCCATGACTTTGATGTTAACATGACGTTAGGAGCATGACATTTTAACCAGAATAAAATTTCACCTTTTTTTTTTTGAGTGCATGTATTAATTTATGATCCTTGCGAGATTTGACAAATTGACAAGAAGGTATTTTCTGAGATGCTAACCATCAGCTGCCTATCTTATGTCAATTAGTAGAATTGATGATGGCGACTCCCTTTCCATGTTTGGTGTAGCATTGGTGAAAATTCATTGTCAAATACCACCATCTATTGAATATTGATGTAGGCTCACCTTCAGCCGTCAACGTGGGCTAAATGATCAGTTTATCACTCATTTTCTATTCTTTTGCTGGATTGGGCTAGGCTTTTGTTGAATTTCTTAGAGTTGGGATTTGGAAGAACTACTGTCATAACCGTTTAAGAGAAAATGATGAGTTAATTAATATAATTATATCAAACCGTTGTCGCAAATCAATTCTCCAAACTGGAAGGAAGAAAAGAAAAAAAAGAATTCACTATTCAAAAACAGTTTAATCTAGGAAAGAGTCTAATCATTGCAACATTAAACAAAGACCAACCCAATTAAGCTAACCATGACTGCTATCCATCCATAAAAGCTAAATGCAGCATTTGCTCTTGCAGCAGATGGTGATGTTGTTGAACTGGGAGTGGGAGCAGTAGTAGGAGATCCCACTTAAGCAAGCACAGTTATGTTAAGCTTCATGTTCCGGGCTGCGCAGTGCCTGGGTACACTACAAATGTACCATTTTCTTCCTGGGGCGGAAAGTGTGATCACATCATTTCCAGTGATTTAAGGGAACAGTGTTATCTGCTGCTGCACATTGTTGGAACTAAGTTCCAGTAACTCTAAGCACAGTGTGAACTCCCGGTGTAAAACTGCTTGAGGAAATAAAATTGTTTACTTATTTTCATCAGGCTAAAATTATTACTGCAAGTTCAGATGTATATGATTTCTAGACAATCAAGACAGATGTTAGTTTACCGAGCTTATCTCCAACTCAGAAACTCCTTTCCTGCAGCCCAACCAAAGACAAGACACCATCCTTTCTCATCACCAGCTATAAACTCAGTGGCCGAACTTGGAAGGAATTGCAAAGAAAGCAACAACAGCTATATGAAGAAGACCTTGGAAGGAGCCATTGCTGGAATTTAGTAAGCAACTGTCTTTCAGTTTTCCTGATGGTGCGTTCCTCAGATGGTATTTGTGGAAATGCTTGCATTGAAGAGTTTAAAATGCAGCCTATTTATAAAGTCTTTCCGATGCACATTTGGTTAAAATCTCAGCTTATGTGATTAGGCTGATGTCGGCACAACCAAATGGCACGCAAATAATCCTGAAAGAAAGTATAAGCTTCAAGAATCAAACAGCTCTAGATTATTTACTTTCCTTGGAAGCTGTCCATATAAGATTTTTGGTTGAACTATTTCAAAATGGTTGTGCAATTTTACGGCTTTCATTTGATACAAAGCAACAATGGCCATGTCGCTGCGCCCTCCCCCACCACTCCAAACAAACAATAAATAAATAATAGATTTAAGAAGAGAACTAATACTGGGTCAAATAAAAATTGATTCGGTTGTAAATTAGAAACTAATATAATTTCTCATCTTTTATGCATTTCAATTCTGAAATTTGTCAAACCCTTTTTTACATATAGGAATTACTATTTAATTACTTATTACTCCACCATTTGATATTCATATTCATATATCTGTTAGTCTACCTTCGAACTTCTAATTAAGCCTCACAATTTATGCATTCCTATCAAAGACAACGGGGAGATGGAGTAATGGCCATTACATCTGTTGTAATGCTGCAAAAATGAAAGTCAAATGGAAATGGGTACTAGAGGCCTTTGTTCGGCTGTACAATATATGCAACATTCTTTTTATTGTATTATCATGCACTTGTAAGCTGTGACCCAGAAGTATATGAAGGACGAAAGTTTCATCTAACATGCCAGTTTCTTTTGAAGTAAAGATTGATTTCTAGTAAACCATATGCAGCAAAAAAAACCCATGTCGATAAGATCTGTGCAATTGTCTGAGTGTTGATCCGTCAAAATTCTGAACCAACAGCAGAATGTAAAGTTGGATGTCCATGTGGTGGGGTAAACCAACTGGGACCGGTGCATTTACTTTCAGCGGATACCCAAGATCCTGCACAATCTCTCAAGGTAAAGTTATTCGTTCAAGAAAATCTACAATTAACAAAGGAAGACGAAAAAGATATTATTGTGTTAACAATCACAACGTACCTTATGCTCAATTGATTACAACTTCAGTGAGGTAACCATCCCTTACCAAATGCCTCACCTACAAGATAATGGCATTTAAGATTGTATTACTTTGATAGGATGAATTTAAAGCCTTATAATTATAATTATTATTGCAAAGACTTGGTAATAACACCCAGGATAAGAGAACGGGGAAAGGGGGAGAGACAGAATTATGAGACTTAAAAAGATGAAAATACCCGCGATAATTTCTGTGCTGAAACTATGAAACTTACCTCATGTTCTGGTTGGAAAGAAGTCAATTTATTTTCTTTTGAGCCCTTACACCAAAGAACAATTAGATGAATAACAAACTAAGAAAAATCAAAATTCAAGAGCGCTAAACAGAAATCATGTAGTTAAAATACCAGGGGAACCTTTGTAGATATAAAGTTAGGACGAGGCAGCTTTATCTGAGATCCATTGCTCTGCTGTATCTCAGACGTAAGAGACAACTGGCAGATAACATAGACAGAAAACGAGGGTATATTAAAAAATATGCCGTGCAATTAATAAAAACCCAAAAAGATCAAACACTTTGAATGCATTATTAGATGCCATGTAATGTTAATTGGAAATATAAAAAAGAAGGAATACGAATTACAGCATAACTGAAACATATTTAGTAAGGTTTACCTTACTAAAAAGATCTATGGGTGGATTTTGAGGAAACCTCTTCTCTGTATGGAAATTAAATTCCTGTTTGGTAGAAAAAGCACAATAGCAGCTCAAACAATTCAGCCAACAAGCAGTTTGTAATAAAGAGAGGTAAGATCTTCCATGCTATACCATTGGCACTGTGGTTTCCCTCTTGATATTTCGAAAAACACCAATATCTCCTTTACTGGAAAATATCTGCATACAGGGAATTAAATACTCATTAGATAGGAATGATTGATACCTAGCCCAAGCTTTTAAACAAACAATACATTGATATAATTTGTTCTTTCTTTACCTTCTTATTTAAAGGACGAGCTTTGAAGTTGTACTTTGTGTCAGAGACATCCTGCCTAGTGGCATCCATGAAACTGGGTCTAAGGAATGCAAGAAAAAATTTCCAGAGTCATTCCTTTATCAGGTTTAATACAAATTTAATACTAAAAAAATACAAAGGGACCATCATACAAAAGAATTAGCACAAGAATAAATGTATGCTTGAAGAGATACCTATACCTGCATGGTATATTCTCTGCACAAAAAAACTACATTCTCTAGATAGTTAAAATACAAAGCATTTACCTTCTGGCTTCTCTAGTTCCATTGCCATTAGCAGAAATTCTACAAGGTGTCTCAGATCCCTGCAACAACACAAGTTTTCCAGAAGTCACAAAGTGGATTGATAAAATGCTTAAAGATGATAAATAAAAATATCAGTGGGTAACCTTATCAGTAACATTTGTTTGGATTGAGGAGGATGATACAGCTGATGAGAGTTGCACCGCCCTTTCCAATGTCTTCAGGTGAAATTCCTGAGGAGCAATGAAACAGCAATCTGAGCTATATATTGAGGGCAAGAAACCTCATTTTGCTAAAAGTCATTGCCTTCCTTCCATAAAATGCCATTAATCCAGGAACAAGCAAGAAACTGCAGTCCATTACTTACCTGAAACTCTGGCAACTTTGGAATACTCTTCTTTGGAAGAGGCAATGAAGGAGCCTCGAGAATCTGCAAATTGTAAACATATATTTGTGAGAAGTACAACAAAATTAACTTTTAAGAAAGTCCCTTTCATGACATCATAAGTACCAACTTTTCTATTCAATGGGCGCGCTTTAAATCTATGTGTGACAGGTGTAACATGGTCTTCTTCTGTACCATTCTTAGGCCTGAAATGAAGACAAAATTGCACCAGCATCTCATTAATGATTCTTTTACTCTATAACTCATTAAAGAAATAGTGACCGGAACTAACCGTAATCTTTGAGCCCTGTTTGCTGTTTCGAGCTCAGGTTCCCTTGGAATGGTTAGCTTCAGCTTGGTGTTGGTGTTGGTTTTATCTACTGTTCCATCCTGCATAAAAAAGCTCAAAGGGCTTCAAATGCAACTAAGGCTAAGATCCAAATGCACTTCCAAAATCTAAAAATAATTCAGGGGTATACTTTTTTAGGTGCCTTGTGGACCAAAGTGGTTTGATGCTTCACCTCATTAACCTGCCATGCAGAACAAAAGTTGAGCCCAAACCAGAAGCTAATTTGATAAGTATGTAACTGAACCATACTAATAATAGAAAGTAATGATAAATTAAGGATATCCAAGTCTGAAATCTAATGCAGGGAAAAGTGAGGACAGATGCCAACTAGAAGAACTGATCTATCCAACATCAAGTTTGCCTCTACTCAGCTTCATTAGGTTCGTATATCTACTCAGTTTTAATAGGTTCGTATATGAAAAACATCACCCATAAGAGAACCTTGTGATAACATGCACTCGTATGGTTATTTGACGCCAACTTGCAGACATTAAAAGGCAAGGTTCTTCAACCATATCACAACCACTTTCCTATAGCGCTTTAACACCAACACATTTAATATGCATAGCAGCCATGAGAAATTCCGAAACTATGAGCAACCATAATGAGAGCGTGGGAAATTTTACAAACTCATGTACCTTACGCAAGAGACCTCCCTCTAGTTTCTGCCTCTTGGCAGCTTGACTTTCAACCACAGAAGAATGACCTAGGCTTCTGTCACTGTTAAGCATATGTAGCTTCTGAAATCTACAATGGAAGATCGAATAGAAACACCAGAATTGTAAGCCTCTAAAGTTGCTAAATAGGATATCGGTCATCACTGTGAGAAAAAATATTTTAGTATAGGAGATTTCACAGACAAAGTATGCCTCTTATTGAAACTAGGAAGCTTTTACATTACAAGTTATACGGAACTGAAAGCAGTCATCTCCAAGAGGTAAGATTCTCTTTGTCTCTTTCAGAAACACAGGATTGTAAGACTAGAATAGAATTACAAAAGAAGTCAGTAGAGCATTTCCATGAATTACCTGGATGCAGCAACTTGAGGGGGGTAATTTTGTTTAGCTAAATGGCTAGCAGTAGGTTTCATAAGAGTCGAGCTCCTTGGCATAGATTTTACGCTCTTAGATTTAGCTTTTAACTTATCACTGGGTAAGTGACTATAAGTTGTCGAGCCTGAGGGTGGGAAAGGAAAAAATGAAGTGAGCAAACATATAGGAAGTAATGTTGGAAAATGATAAAAAGAATCATAATACTAGAGAGAAGGCAAAAATGATAACAATAAGAAAGCAACGTTACTGGAGAGAAAGACAAATAAAAAAAAAAAAAAAACGAAAACTGAAAACTACTTTGCCTAAGTGTGTAATCACCTGTAGTTAATTGAAACGGCTGATTCAGAGCTTTTTGTAAAACTTTTTGTATATTGATGAAGATCCCTTTGCTAGTTCCTTCATTGCCTAAAAACAATAAAATCAGTTCAGCCTTCAAAACACTTTTCGGACTTTCCAAAGAAAATCATCTTCTTTTAGCCATTCTTCAGGGAGATCTACCCTCCCTTTTAATCAATTTTTTAACCAAGAACTCTAAAACAGACGACACTCAAGCTCTAGCTACGTATAATTGCCTGCAGAAGCACAAGCTTGCCTCAAAGACTGTCTCCATATTTCTGAACCAAATTCCACTGCTCTTTAATATCAGCTAAACTATAGCATTCGGTCCTAAAATTTAAGTACAAAGCAAGTTCAACGAAACAAAAGCACACATATAAGTTGCTAAACATGGCCAATTGTACCTTTGTTAATGGCACCCATAGATGAAAATTTCAACGCCATCACATTTTCGGAATCACTTTCATGTAATGTACTATCTTCCATTTCTTCACATTTTGGAGACGAAGTCGCATTTTCCAGCAGACTCTCCTCTCTTACAACTAACTTTGTCACAAAAGCTACAACCACCCCAAAAAAAAAAAAAGGGATAGAAATATGTTTACCGAGAAAGATTAGAAGAAAAAATAAATTAAATGCAGAGAACAAGAGGACTTCTCTTAACAATAATGTCTCCAAAATTTTGAAATAAAAGAAAGTAAAGAAATGGCAATCGTTGATAATAACTCTATCTCTAAGAAAGAAAGCAAAATCATCTTTACAGCTTATTTTTCGTAATCAAGCAAGAAGAAAAGGAAATTAAAAAAAAAAACTAAACAATTGTGAAATAATTCTTGCTTCAAGCAAACATTATTAAGCAAAAGAGAAACTGACGAGAGGGAGGATAACTCGGCGCCGACTCGAACCAATGTTCAGCTTCTCGGGCCTCCGCCGGCGACTCCTCGCGTGTGAAATCAAAGAACCAAGCCGCATCAAACTCGTAATCAAGATCGATCTCTCTCGCCTCGAACACTGGCTCAATCTCCATCTCCATCTCTTCTTCCATCTCTCTTTCTCTATCTTTCTCCAAAACTCAGTCCCTCTTTCTCTTTCTACAATGCCGCTCTTAACCTCACCTGAACCAACCAGAACTAAACTACGCCGCCATTTGCACCGATAATTTTGAAACTGGTTTTCGCTTAGAAACCCTAGAAATCTTGGAAACGGCGAGGATGAGTTGATTACGGCGATAACTAAACTTGAGCCAGCTTCAGTGTAGCATTCAAAGCAAAATAAAATTTTATTTCATGAAAAGGGGAAAAAATAAAAACGAAGAACAAAGGACAACATCCATAGCGTAGTGTACAAGCTAACCCAGCCGGACTCTGGCCGTGTTTTTCAATTTTTTTTTTTTTATAGCTCGAGGTTTTGTAACGATCCGAAATTTGAATTCTGCATAATTATTAAAACAACAAAATAAATAATTAAATATAAGGCGGTTTTATTAATTCTTTGACCAAAGTATCCCTGATCATTTACAGAAATCCTGAGGGTGGGATGTATGATTGGGGGTATTGCGAGGAGAGGGTAAAAGAGTCAATTAGGTTTGAATTTTTTTGAGAAATTGATTTGTTTGAAGTGAGAAGCAATGCTATCGGGGTTCGAGCACAACGGTTTCGGGTAGCGAAATCACGTCGACGGGACTGAAATTTCGGCGCAGGTAGCATTTGCCACTGAGATTTGATTTTAATTGCGAGATTGCCCCTAACGGTTTTATTCGTTTGTCAGGTAGGAAAGGATGGGAATCGGGAGGAGAAAGGGGCCCCCCGCTGATACGAATTTAAATCTGGAGGACTAAAGTTGAGAAGGGTAGAAAGGGTAACTTAAGGATTCATGTACGAACCCATCAACCCAACATTAATTGGCATTTCAATGAATTTCGATAAATGTGACCAATATTATTAAGAAAAATATTAAGTGAAATTACTGGATACATTAAAAGTAAAGCCTTTTTAGTTTTATAAATTAAGTTAAAAATTATTAATTAAAAAATTATTATATTATTTTTAATTATAAATTAAGTTTTTTAATTAAAATTTTATTATATATTTTATTTATTTATTTTTTAAAAATAATTATTTTATATATTTTTGGTATAAAAAAATTTTAAAAGTAAAATTCACGAATAATGCATGATTTGTTTATTAATTTTTAAATATACTTGGATTATTTTACAAACTTTATTTATAAATTTTTTTATTTTCAATATATTTGATAATAATATTATTATTAATTATTTTTTATTTATTATAATTTTAAAAATATAAAAATAATAATATTAAATTTAATAATATAAAAATTAAAATATTATATTAATTATAGTAAAAAAAGCTTGTAATAAATTTTTACTTGTATAGAAACGCAAAAATGCATAATTTTTATTAAATTTGGTAAGAAAATGCACTTAATGCAAAAATTTTTTCGAACATAATAAATAATAACTCTCAATTATTGTTTGTAGATACTGCTTAAGCGAACCTTTAATTAAATAACTTTTTAAAATTATTAAATTATAAAAAAAATCCTAAATAAATAATTAATTAATTTTTAAACATCAATTATAAATATCTAACTTAAATAGTATCGCCCGACATTTCCCGCATATTCTTTGTGGCTGCTGTAAAAAGTAAAGCTCGGAGCCTCGACTTGATTTGTTTGGACTTGAAATTTATATAAAAAAATAATAAAAATGAGTGAATTATGAGTTTCAACGGTAATTGAGAATTGAGAGCTAAAACAAACACAGAAAGTGTCAAATCAATCAACCAATCCAATTACATAGGCATCACTTAATAAAAAATTATACGAAATAATTACGACGTATTATATAATTATTTTAATAATATATTTAATTAGATTTTATAAAAAAATTAAATATTTATTACATATTATATGTAAAAATTAAATAATAAATATTTATTTTAATATACTATTACTGATTTTTAAAATAAATAATTAATTTTTTAAAAAATATAATTAATTGATATAATTTAAATAAAAAAATATAAAATAAAAAAATAATAACTATTTTATGTAATTTTTTTATATCAAATAAAATTAAAATCTAAGCCGTAACGATAATTTAATTAACTGCGATGGTACTATTAGCTTCTGAAGAAAAGTAAAGTCCAAGAAATAATTTAACATTCAATGCGTTGGCACTATAAGCTTTTGAAGAAATTGAGACCCAAAGTCCTAGAAATAATTTAACATTCAATGCGCTAGCGTCCTGTTCCTGTCACAGGCTTTACAATTTACATGGGATTCTTATTTCCATATTTCCCCAAACATGTGTGAGGACAATATAAATTTGTTGTTTCCTGTATTATCATTTCACCTTTGTCCAACTTTAGAACTACACAATTGATTAACTCACATCTCACTTCAATTCAAACATTCATCGTATGGCTGTCTCCTTTTTTTTCTTTTATGTAGGACCTTAATCAACGTTATTTAGCATTAAGCCATTCGGAAGAAACAGAGCATTTGCAGAGTCTGATTTGGTCAAAAACTGTCGTCATTGCAGGGCTTTCAACTTTAAGTGCCAACCTCAAAACCCAATTCCAGGCCCATCACTCGGAAAACACATAGCACCCTAAGTTGTCAAAATTTATAATTAGTTGAGTTAAAAACTAAGCGGCATATAAATTTTTTTTATATATTGAAAAAATTATATTGAATAATTATATTTAAATATATATTAAATATTAATATTTATATATGAATACTTTAAGTGAAGTGAAAAATCTAAGTTACGTATAGTTTAAGTTTTAAATCTCTCAACTTAAA
>JBBYHM010000010.1:5753907-5775140 GCA_038381775.1 Adansonia rubrostipa | reverse complement strand
CCAACGTTTTTGCTTTCCAACAATCAAAAAACTCAAAATACAAACCTGAAAACAATGATATATATATATATATATATGTATATATATATATATATATATATATGTATATTGCGGTAAGGTTTGAACAATGACCTCCTGCACTTTCTTCCAGCTAGGCTGATTATTACTTCCTAGTTCTCTCTGACTCCGGCAAATCCACTTTGCTAGGCGCTTAATTTCAGATCAGAAGTTTCTAATATTAATGATTTCCAAGTTGTTTTTCCCTCAAAAATCACAACCCGAATGATGGGGGTATTTGAGTGGCCAATATTGGCTCACATATTGCTTCATTAGTAGGTAGCACAGCAGAAAACACCCAAATAATTCATGGATTGGATCCTCGGTACTTTCATGATAAGCTTTGCCTCCTTTTCACCTTTTCTTTGGTACTTTCGAGTTATGGATTTGTTTCCCTTATTTACAAAGACTTCGATACGTGCAAGCCTCAAAAACCTGCATGGATTGAGAATATCCTTTGGGTTTCTTGAATCTTGTAACCTAAATCTAGTAATAAAAATAACTATAGCTTGAAAACAAGAGAAAAGTCAAATTAAATTACTAGTATTTTTTTTTTAGTAAAATTAATAATATATGTATTTATATTATATTCGTATTTTAATAATTTATGTATTTATATTATATTCGTATTATATTTTTATCATAATTATATTTAAAATATTATATATTTTATATAAATTTTGATATATTAATCATTAGTATAATATAATTTTAAAATATTTATTTATTCATGATATGTGTTTTTTTTTTTTTTTTATGTTGTGTGGCTCAGAATGCTTGAGGAAATCTTCAAAAAGCATGTGGCTCAAATAAACGTTTATTATGTTGAAGGAGACGATGGTCCTAGCATAAAGGCTTTGGAAAATTGACTACACAATTTTTTTAGCAAATCTAATGGAAGAGGAGTGAACCAGAGGCTGCAAAAGGTAATGAAAGTCCTAAATAATGCTTAAAATGTTTCTGCGTTTGGTGTATAATTTGTTTGGGACATGTGGTGACTTGCCTTGGTGAAACTGCTCACCCTAGCTTTTGTGGTGGATAAAAATAAAGGACAAAACAATGGGTATTTGTCTTCAAGTGCAAAGGGGACCAACTGTGCGCAGATTCTAATTCTATCTCCTGCTCTCTTGTTTTTACAGAGATTCCAAAAGCTTTCTAATCATGCTTCCACCAGAATAATGTTTTCTTTGACATCAAATAAAATATCATCGTGACTGAAATTATTATAAAAAAATTATCTTTTAAGTTATGATATTTTATAATTTTAAAATTTTAATTTAATATCTCCTTTTTAACTTTAAAAAAAAAAACGTTATAACTTTTGTAAAAAAAAAAAAAAAATTTATGTAAAAATTCTTCCTCTAAGCTATCATAATCAAGTGATAAAATTGTTCATCCTTGGAGAAGATAAAAAGGAGACGTGATCATAGTACGATCTTTTTGGCTTCAGCTTGGGGAAAGATTGGTATATGCTTTTTAATAGCATCAAGGAGATCTTTTTGTTGCTTCATCATATAACTATCATAGCTGAGATTGGGTCAAACACGGTAACTTTAATGTATTTTTCAAGCAATGCTAGATCCAAAAAAAGAAAAAAAAAACCGGTTTAAAAAAAGAGTTTCTAGATTACTAGACATGTGCAAAAGGCACAACCTTGAGGTAGTAATTGCTGTACCAAATTTGCATTGGATCTCTCATTTTACGACACAAAGTCAAGAAGGCAAAACCAAATCCCTTTGACATTGTCTTAAATCCTCAGTTTTACTCAACAAGAAACAAATGTTTCAACTTCCCCAATCCCAACATCACATGAAATTATGGACTAATAAACGGCATGGCCATTTCAGTAAATTCACGGCTTTTCCCTCCTAAAGATTTCAGCAGTTTAATCACAAAACATCTAGACAATCTGCCCCCGCTCTCCAAGCAAGGAACGGCTTAGAAAGAATCTGTATACTGTATCCAATAATTCCTTCCCAAAATATTAGAAGGCAAAAAAAAAAAAAAAGAAACTCAGAAAACCAGGAAAAATTTGAAGGAAGAACAGAAGGGAGACCACAAAGCTGTTTTTTTATTCATCCATTAAACATTAATCGGAAAACCCAGAAAAACCCATATGTTCAATTCCCATTTTCATTCGTTTTTTTAGTTATGTGGCCATGACTTCACTGCAATGACACAAACCCGATATCCCTGGACTCGGAGCCCCGAACCCGAAAAGGAAAAAACTGGAGGGGGAGGAGGAGCTGCCATGAGAGTGATAGTTCCTCTACAAGGTGTTGTTCAAGGACGAGGAGGCTTAGTTTTAGGCTCCGTAATCCCTTGCGCGCTCTTTTACTTTCTCCAATTCTATTTGAAGCGGAACCTGAATGACCCGGATGACCAGAACAAATCGAATTCCTCGGGTCAAAGCCCAACGGCCCACACGCCATCGTCCGAGCAGTTGGCGGAGCTTCGTGGGTTGACACGTAATCTGTCACGGGCTTTGCTATCGCCGCGAAGTCCGAGTGGTCCCGTCTCGGTTTCGGCTCGGGTTATTGGGATTGTGAAGGGTGCGGATTCTCCGTATTACGTGGGATTGAGACGGGTTAAGGAGGACCCGTATGATGAATTGGTTAATCCAAATGGGATCATCCAGCTGGGTTTAGCAGAAAACAAGGCACGTTTTTTACTTTTTTTTTTTTATATAATTGTTAATATACTTTGTTGTTCAATTTTTCATTCTTTTTTGGTTTTTTAGTTGTCTTTGGATTTGGTTAAGGATTGGCTAGCAGAGAATGCGGAAGAAGCGATATTGAGAAATGGAAAAGAGCTGAGCATTAGCAGGATTGCAACTTACCAGCCTTTTGATGGATTGATGGAGCTCAAAGTGGTAACCATTGTGAAAATTTTCAACTTTCTTTGTTTGCATTTGTATTTGGTTTAATTCTATAACTATTCACTATCAGAGTACTGAGTTGGTTCCATTGTTAGGTTTGTTTTTATTGTATGAAGTTATATTCAAACTTCAAATGGTTCATATGATGATAGTGAGGAAAAATATTGCTATTCACTTTTAGCCTTTTAGGCGACTTTAAGATGTCAGGTTAGGATTTAACTCTTTGGAGATTCAGAATCCAGCAATAATGAAGTTAGTCAGAGCTCTAGGGACTGCTTGTGTATGGCTATGGTTAACGGTTCATGGTCTCTGTTAATAATGGTGGCACCAAAATTATAGTAGAGTGTTATGAAGAACCAAGTGAGAGTGAGGTCGCAAACACGAAATATGTGAATTGTACTATTCAAGGTCTGAGTAGATTGCGGGTGCCAGGTGGTAGACACTAGGTGAACCAAGTTAGCTTCTTAGAGAAGAGGATATAAAAGATAGAGAAGAGTTACGGAGAAATTAATCCCATCTGGTTAAGTATTATATGTTCAATCAAATAGGGATTAAAAAAAAAAGGCAATAAATCTAACTTCATCAGCTCTTAATTCTTATTCAGTTATATATATTGTTGGTATATAGTCAAGAACCATTCATTAAAGCGTATACGCGCATTGAGGTCTTCTAATTTCCAGTTCAGTTCACCTCTACAAATAAGTGTTATTTCTTTTCTCACCATTTATTTATTACGTACTTCAATTATTTGCGGTGTAAGGTTTGATGAAAATTGAAAATCTACTTGAATACATATATGCCCATGATCATAAAGTGGCCTCTTTTTGTTTGGAGAAAGAAAAGGAAGACAAAAGAGAAGGGAGAAAGATACTAACAATCAATGACAAGTCTTCTTAGTTGTATTTAAAATTTCCAGGTGATATCATATGTTGGAAAAATACCTTTACCAGTATAAATTGTTTGTAAAATGTTAAATTTAACATGCATAACTTCAAGAGTTAAGATGTCTGATGTATACATATGGGGTCATTAGTCTCAAAAGTCAATTCTCAACCTTGGAAGATCCTCCTCGTCTAATGATTCCCTCTGGAAATTTTTTGTTTTTGTCAGTAAACGGTCTCTACTTGAAACTTTTGTGTTCTGAATTGTTATTACTTTGCAGGCTGTGGCAGGATTCATGTCTCAAGTCATGGAGAAAGCTGTTTCCTTCAACCCTTCACAGTTAGTACTGACTGCTGGTGCGACCCCTGCAATTGAGATTCTTAGTTTCTGCTTAGCAGATGCTGGAAATGCATTTCTTGTTCCAACACCATATTACCCTGGGTAATTTTTTTTCCTCCACTATTTTGACAGTTTTCATTCTGGTAACCTGCTATCCAACAAGGAAACTGAGGATTTGAGCAAAATATGCAGTTTTGACATTGATGTAAAATGGCGAACCGGGGTGGAAATAATACATGTTCCTTGCCGAAGTGCTGAAAACTTCAATTTAAGTATAGTTGCTCTTGATCGAGCATTTAACCAGGCAAAGAAACGCGGGCTGAAAGTGCGTGGAATAATAATATCAAACCCATCAAACCCTGTTGGCAATCTTCTAGGTCAGGAAACACTTTACAGCCTGCTAGACTTTGCCAGAGAGAAGAACATCCATATCATCTCTAATGAAATATTGGCTGGTTCTACTCATGGAAGTGAAGAATTTGTGAGCATGGCAGAAATCACTGACATGGATGATGCTGACCGGAAAAGAGTCCATATAGTGTACGGTTTGTCAAAAGACCTTTCTCTTCCAGGCTTTAGGGTTGGTGTTATCTACTCTTTTAACGAGGAGGTTCTGGCTGCTGCTAAAAAGTTGACGAGGTTCTCATCCATTTCAACTCCAACCCAGTGTTTGCTCATCTCTATGCTATCTGATGCAAAATTTGTTCGAACATTCATTACCATCAACAGAGAGAGGCTTCGAAGAATGTATGTTCAATTTGTGGTAGGGTTGAAAAAACTGGGCATAGAGTGCATAAAGAGTAGCGGGGGTTTTTCCTGTTGGGCTGATATGAGTGGGTTAATCGGCTCTTACAGCGAGAAAGGGGAACTTAAGCTTTGGGATAAGTTGTTGAATATAGCTAAGGTCAGTGTAACTCCAGGGTCTTGTTGTCATTGTATTGAACCTGGATGGTTCCGCTTCTGTTTTGCTACATTGACAGAGAAAGATATCCCTATAGTCATGCAACGGATTCAGAAAGTTTCTGAAACCTGTAAATTACATAGATGAAATGCTGTTGTTTTATTCTATGATTTCAAGTAACCTGCAGTGTTTTTTTTTTTTTTGATTGAAAGCTCGTATCTCTGACACTGAAGTTGGAAGTAGTAGTCCACTTGAAATTAGAGGACCAATGCATCTAGAAAGTTTAAGTTCAAATTTCATTATTTGCTACTTATTCTTTTATTTTCAGACTACGATCATTTTTGTGCCAAAAAGAAACAGTGCAAATGTCGAAATTCAAAATGTAGTTAAAGATACCCGAAAAAAGGGGACATTTGAAGGTCCATCCTTGATATCAAAAGAAATTGTGTGCATCATTGATGTTAACTTGAATGGGCAGGCTTAGTAGAAGTTTGAATTTCTTGAACTTGCCAAGTCCAAGGAACTGAAGAGATACATACATGTAAATGAATACGTTTTATTGCACAAAGGTTACAAATAGAGGGACAAATCAATGATGGTAATCGCAAAATGAATATAAAAGAATGATCTTTTTGGTCTACTCTTTTACCCTAACCAGCAACTGTGTTCCCTTTGCAATATTAATCACATCCCCTTCCAGCTAGACTATCATTTCCTTGAACTTTCATCCAAAAATATACTTTTAACTCTTTACATCATCCAGTAAAGCCATCGGAACTTGATCACTATGATTCCGTTCCTGATCTGATGGACTCCAGAACTTGAACAACCTCAGCCATGCTAGGTCTTCTTGAAGGAACTTCTGATGTACAAATCAACCCCAACTTCATAACCTGTATTAATTCATTTTCTGCGAAACCACTCAACCTTCTATCAAAGCAAGCTGAAGCAGAGCCCCTCTCCAACAATCCTCTAACATATTCACACAAAATCACTACCTCGTTTAGTGTTGGACTCTCTACTGGTTTCTTTCCGGTTACAAGTTCTAAAAGAATTACTCCAAAGCTATACACATCACATTTCTCACTAAGTCTCAAACTTTGAGCCAACTCTGGTGCAACATACCCAACTGCATTGTGAAATTTAGTTAAACCGTAATTATCCAAAATCGGAAGCAGTTTTGCCAATCCATAATCAGATAATTTGGCCTCATATCTCTCATCTAGGAGTATGTTAGTTGATTTGATGTTGAGATGGAGAATGGGAGGTCTACAGTCATGGTGAAGGTAAGAAAGTGCTCTTGCAGTTCCAACGGCAATATTAAACCTTCTGGACCAAGTTAGTTCGGTATTACCAAGACCTGAACTGGTACCCGGGTAACTCATTCCATGAAGATTATCATAGAGATTCCCATTTGGAATGAATTCAGATAAAATCAACTGCATTGAAGAGGACCAGTAATAACCTTGAAAAGCAACCAAATTGGGATGTTGGAGGTTACCTAGGCGTCCAATTTCTTGCTCAAATTCATCTTGGTTTCTAATTCTTCCTAGAGTCTCCAGCTTCTTTACTGCAATTGAGATCCCACCTTCGAAGCTAGTTCTGTAGACTGTTCCGATGGACCCTCCACCTATTAGACACTCCTTGTCAAGCAATGCTTTGGTGCCAGCTTCCCAATCTTCATATTTAGAAGGCAAACTTTTGCTAAAGAGGACTAACTTCCCGATTATAACATTTGAATCGGATGAACCTGGTGGTGTGCTCTCCACAACCACTGCCGCTTCTGGCTTTTCACTCTTGCGTGCCCTAATGTTCATGAAGGTTACCACAAAAACTCCTGTAAAGATCACAGCAGCAGCAACAATGGCAACAATTGCAGAAACACTAAGGACCCTGGTTTTACCAGATGTGGGAGGCATGCCACTTCCAGCACAGGATGCCAAAGGGGAACCACAGAGCCCAGGATTGTTAAAAAATGCTGATTCACCAAAGGACTGGATGGTTTGATCAGTAGGAATGACACCAGAGAGATTATTGTAGGAAAGATTAAAATGAGTTAACATATTCAAATTCCCAAGCGAAGTGGGGATTGACCCCGAAAGTGAATTCTGTGAGAGATCTAGCCATTGGAGTTTTGACAAGTTCCCCAGACTCGATGGGATACTTCCATTCAGCCGGTTGCGGTGCAGGTCAAGAATTTCCAGATTTGACATATTGTAAAGGGTATCAGGTATATGTCCCTCTAGAGTATTTCCAGAAATATCCCTGCAGCAACAGAATAGAAGTTTCTTAGAATTCACTCAAAGCAATGCCGATGAAAATCTAAAACACATCAAGATAAGGCTTATACTCACAGTTCACGAAGAAGCCAGCAATTGCTTATATTCTCAGGAATTCCACCAGCAAGGCTGAGATTGTGCAAATCTAAGACCTGTAGCCATTCAATGCTTCCAAATCCTGCCGGTATTGTCCCGCTTAATGAATTATTAGCCAAGCTAATCGCCAAAAGCCTTCCCAAATCCCCAATATTAACTGGTATGGTCCCATTAAGCCTGTTGAACCCCAAGTCCAAAACTTTGAGGCTTTTACAGTTTGAAATGCTTGGTGGGATCTCCCCATCCAGAAGATTCCATGAAGCATCTATAAATTCCAATGTCTCACTACAGGTTCCCATCACAGAAATCTCACCAAAGAACCCATTATGTGAAATATTGAAATAAGTAATATTCTTAAATTCAAGAACTCCTAGAGGTGCCAACCCTGTGAATGAATTTTTGCTAAGATCCAAAGCTAGCAAGCTTTGGCATTTTGGCATCTCTTCAATCACACCACCACTCAATGCATTGCTACCAACAGATACATACTTCAACACTGAGATATCACAAATTCGAGATGGTAATTCACCGGTAAGATTATTGAACGAGAAATTAAATCCTTCAAGCTTACTACAATTCACAATGGACCCCGGAATGGAACCGGAAAGGCTGTTATGCGAGAATGAAACATACTTTGTTTTGTAACAATTCTTAAACAAAGCAAGTGGAATCTCACCAGTATAACCATTCCTTGAAAAATCAAGAAATCTAATGTTAGGTAAATCACCAATGAAATCAGGTATGGAACCAGATAATGCATTTGAACTCACATTGATCTTCCATAATGTTTGTAAAAGTGAATATTCTTGCGGGATATTACCTGAAAATCTGTTGCCAAACAATGTCAAGACTCTGAGAGAGCTTAAGCCCGACAAGGCAGCTGGCAGTTGTCCACTGAGGCTAGTGTTCCACAAAACAATCTTATCCACGAATCCTTCTGGATTGCAGAAAACCCCACTGAAATCTACACAAGGGTTACCACTCGGGACCCAGGAAATCAAGCTGTTATAAGGATCATCGGTGATGTTTCCTTTAAATTGGAGCAAGATTTCCTTTTCAGTTGCGGCTAAGGAAATGGTGAGGGTTCTGATTCCAAAAGAAACAAGAATCAGCAAGAGCAAAGCATGGAAAACAATGAATTGACAGATCCTTCTCATGCTCGAAACAAAGCAGGAACGCAGCAAAGTGAGTCTAACCGTTTGGCATTATTAAATCGGATTCAAACAAAGATCTGCCTATCCTGCTTTTTTAATTGCAGAGCTTGTTGTTTGCTCTTGTAAAAATCTCGGGTACCAAAGACAAAACATCACGATCATGTCCAAACACCAACATTTTTCACTTCCTTCCCCTCACAAGCTCCAACATTTTACTTACATTTGCTCAACAAAACAACGGACTTTCTTCAATGAATCGAAGACTCAGAAGTCAGAACCAAAGATCTCACCTTTTTCTTTCTGGGTTTGAGCTAAAATTCTCAAATTTTCTTAGCTCTTCCAGGTCGAGACTCTGGACAGAAGAAAGAGAGTTTAAAAAAGGGGCAAGCAATAAAGCATGGGAGAAAAAAAATGCAATAAAAATGGCGACAACTGACAAGTGAGAACAAATATGAAGGTGTCTTTGCTGGAAAGGAAAACAGGTGAGCAAATTTAATTAACCATATGCAAATATTTATATCTATACGGTTGCCACCAACTGAAGCTGAACCACGTGCATGTGCATTTCTTTCCATCTCAAAGCTCAGCTCTTTCCATTAAAAAAAAAAAAAACCCAATTTTCTTTGTTTTAAGTTTTTTAACTTTGATTGTATATATAAAAAAAAATGAAGAAAATTTGAAAACCCCAAAGTGGTCTTTGGTTCAGTCAGCACCGTTTAAAAGGTAGGGCCTTGGCTTTGGCCGTGAATTAGAAGCATTTATTGTCTCACCAACCCATACTACCAAATACTTACTCATCACCACCAAATTATTGGCAGGGAAATAAAAGAAGAATGAAAATATATTTTAGAAAAAGAACAAAAGCCGTGTAAAAGAAGAAATTATGGGTTTTTTTGGCTTTGGCTTTTTGGGGTTTATATTTTGGTTTTTTGTTGACTGAGTTGTGCCTTTCTTTCCTTTTTATTGCATTGAAGTTTCTTTGTATCCGTTCTGAATTATGACTCTTTTTCATTAAGTTTAGTTAGCTGAGGCGTCAATTTTACTTCCACTTCCCTTTCTTTTCCCATTATATGCAGAAATCATAGAAGGAAAAGGAGGAAAAAAAAATTAACAGTGTTTACATTGTATTTTCTAGCTGGATAATGGGAGAATCTTCTTGTATCTCCATTTTTTACTTTTCAAAGCTTCAACAACCCTTCTCGGACCTTGCCATGGTGTTTAACGTTAAAATGGGTTTTATTTATAGTTTACTTAAATTGAGACTGTTGTCTTGTTGCATTTGACAGGGTACAACGTTTTGGTTAGAAAACATAAAGAAGAATCAAAGGTCAAGAGAAGTACAGAAAAAGAAAAGCTAAAAACTAAAAGTTAATTTAAATATTTAAGGGCAGTTTATTTAGGAAAATTTCTGCAATGGACTTATCAATATCCTAAAATTGAAGGGTTCATCAGAATTTAAAAGGGAAAAAAAAGGAAGAAAACTTATTGGTGCCTTTGGCATTTTGCTTAACGAAAACTATGGCATTTTTAATTTTGGGGAGGGTCCTCAACAATGGTGTATTACAGCCTTTTGATATATCTTTTTCATGCCCATGTGGCCATATCAACGTCACCTGACGCTTTAAGCATAAATGCCAGAGACAACACTTGGAATTTGCCGAATTGGAAGCACTTTAATATATGCCTTAATGGAATGCCAGGCCAGCAGCTGCAGTCCCAAGCACCATCCTCTCATTTCTCCTTCAGTCTTCATTCATGGTCGAAATTGTTATAATGTTTGTATATTTATGTTTTATTTATATTTATATTTTAATTATTTTTATATCATAAAATTGTATCATATTTAAATTTATCAAATCGATTTATTATCATGGTAGTTGTGTAGGTAGAGAGTCGATTCCTCCACCTCTCTCTACAGTTTGTAGAATCATTTTTTCTTCGAAAAATCTCCAAGAATAACCCCATGAATCATAATTTTTCAATTTCAATCCTTATACACCAAATTTCTCAACAATTTTTTATTCCAGTTTTTTCTTTTATAGCATCGAAGAGTAATTCTTGGTATTGTAGTATAATTTTGTTAGTAGTGCAAATGTGATCAAGAATTGGTAATAACTTAGAAACAAGTTAAAAACCTAAATTTATTTTTTTTATGCTTTTAACTGGGTTATATTCAGTTGGTTGTTCAACCTTTGCCAAAAGGTTATTGAGGATGCTTTAACACGAAGGCTTCCTTGAATGCAAATGCTAAGGTTTGTAGACAACCAACAACTAGACCTAAATAATTTAACTAAAACATGAACCTAGAATCCCAAATGAACTAACAAAGTGACAGACTATAGATTTTTACGAGAGTTGAACAGCCAAGCCAAAATTTTACCTGAAACTTAACTTAGTCAATTTATATAATTATTTTTAAGAGATGATCTAATAATAAATTTAAAATTTGAATCTAAACATATACAACTCTTTTTATCCTGAAAACTACAATTTCCTTCATAAGAATAGCCTTTTTCTCAACCTCTCCGACTGAAAATCTACAATTTGATATTTAACCTGTCTTACTTTTGGTTTACAATGCATTCACAGCTATAATTTAATTGAATAAAGGGATCTTCATTATGGTATTTGTATGTATTTAGATGAAACAGAATTGTTTTTACCCCCTTTTTTGGCTGTCCGAACACAATAATGCTTGATTTTTAAAGTTACCTGTGACAAAATCATCATAATCATTGTGTTAAAAAGACATCCCATCTTCCAAAAACAACATAATAATGTGTGTAATAAAAAGACATTAATGTCTAAAAGTTTCAAAATTAATGAGCTTTAGTGATAGAATTGAGAGTATTTACCTTCAGGTCTTTGTAGCGAAGAAATAAACCCCACCAACCATCAGTTTTTATCGGGTTGCTTTGTTTCTAAGAAAACAATATCAATATATTTATGTATATCACTGGAAAATTCCTTGCTGTATTACACTGGTAAGTCAATTACCACTTTCATATTTCTAGGTAATATTTTGTTTAATGTTTTTTTTTTATTTTTTCTAATCATCATTAGAATCTGTAAAAGTGTTTGCACATGCAAAGATTGTAGAAGATGTTTTGAGAGACAGAATGCCAAACCGTACTGCACAACTGTATTTATATGCAATTATGTGGATAAAATATTTTCTAGTCTTATAATTTGTAATTATTACTTATGTTCGAAGTATAGATGACTTTCAAATGTGAATATATGTTTGATAAGGATATGTTTAATGTTTTATTTTTTTATATATTTAAAGATCATATATATACATATTTTATATTCAAATATGTACTAAGTATAAATATTTAAAAAAATTAAAAATTTCGCACAGCAAGTTACTTCCTTTATTACAATAATAAGGCTTGATTGAAAGATTTAAGTGCTTAGCGGAGTGGAGTCCAAGTGCTTGGACTTTAAATTCTCTTTTAGTTTATTCAAACTCCTTGCCATTTATCAAAAAAAAAAAAAAGGTACGCAGACATGTGAGAACATCATAGTTCCACCTTTGTTACTTTGATAAAGATTGAATGTTAAGCATAGAGGGGAGAGGGGAGAGGGCATCATTGCCCCGCCATTTAAGGTTAAATCCAATTCAATAATACAGATCAATGAGACAGTTTAACACCATCAATCAACACCACCATCCTGCCACAAAACCAAGTATTCTTATAGAACATCATATACAGCCAGTCAACAGCAAAAAAAAAAAAAAAAGAAAAAAAAAAGAAAAAATGATCATTGTCATGTCTACGACAAAATGACATTAAATTATGTACACAATGTCAGCAATTTTAACTTTCATAAGACAGATGTTTTATTTATATACTAATCTCAATTGCTTGTAAGAGAGGGGAGAGCAAATATAAAATTCTTCAAATAAATGGAAGAAAGAAAGAGTCTCTTTTTTTTTTTTTTTGGGTCATAGACGGTAATTGGGTAGCTTTAGGTCAGATTCTTTACAAATCATACTAAATTTAATCATATTTAAATTATATCATTTTAAGTTCGGATTATATAAAATTCGGATTTTTATTTGGTTCTCCTATGTCTTCTTCGCAACGTTACACAGGACCATGTTGTGTCACACGTTCCCTTCAATGGTCGAAATTGTTCAATAAATAAAACTTTCAACTTCATTCGGCCCTATAGCTTGTTTAGAAATGGTTTTTCTTAAACAAAACTACAGCTTGCTACAACAGTAATTCTTCTTCTTTCTTCAATACTTCTAGCTTCCATTTTGCATAAATCATACAAGAGATTTAAATTAGGGCTGTAGATGCATTTTTAATCGTGATATATTTATTTATCACGATTGATTGCTATGAATATTGATGATAGAGAAAGTTAAAACTATACAATAATCAATGACCGCTATTTTTTAACAGTTTTATTATACTAATATCTTTTAGAGTAGAATAGGAATATCTTATTTATATTATCCTTTTCCTTATTATTACAGATCAGGTTAGGCATACACCTATTTAAGTGTTGAGTGGTTTAACAGATTCGACTCGTATTAAGCGAGACTTAAATAAAAGATTTACTGATTTAAGTTGATTCGATTCAAATCATTGTTCATCCAATCAAAAATAAATTTTTATTTAAATATAATTATAAAATATATAAATATTAATATATAAATAATATTTTAATATTTTTAAATGAAAAATAAGCTTACAAATTAAATTAAGTAAAAAATTTTTAAAATTTTGACTTATCATCAAAACTCGACTATGAATAAGTCTAAGAAAGCTGTATGAGTTGGCCTCTTGGCTTAATTAAGAAAGGTAAAAAGTAAAAAAAAAAATAATAATACTTATATAGTTTGACAATTTGGACGTTTCATATAAATAAATTTTGGATGTTTTCGTCAACGGAGAAGCATCCCACGTGTCATTTTTTTTCTCTTAAAGTTTTATTATTTTGGTTTTATTTATCTTGGGAAAAAATGAAAAACAAAATTGTATGTTTTTCTCAATGATGAAGCATCCCAAGTGTCATGCTTCCTTTTTTTTTTTAAGTTATATTATTTTGGTTTTATTTATTTGGAAAAAAATGAGCAAATTAAAAAAAAAAAATTTGAGTTAGAGCTATTTTAAGTCTTTAATTTTTTGAGTTATTCTCGAGTTTGAGGGTTTGGACTATTTCAATTATAGATTATTTTGGGTTTAAGTTATTTCGGATTTGAATTTCTTTGAATTCATATCATTTTAAATTTGAGTCAATCGAGTTTAATTTCAAGTTAATTAGATAAATGAGTCCCATGCTCTTTTTTGACTTTTTTTTTTTGCTTTTTAAATTTTATTATTTTAGTTTTCTTTAGCTTAGAAAAAATCAAATGAAAAGGGTTGAAATTCGAGTTGAACCATTTTGGATTCGGATCATTTCAGTTTCAAAGTACTTTGGTTTTTGAGCATTTTGGATTTAGGTCATTTTGGCTTCGATTCATTTTGAGTTTGGGTCAAGCAGGTTTATCACTCGGGTTAATCGAGTTTTGATCATTCTGGATTTGAGCCATTTTAGCTCTAGGTTAATCAAAATTATCCAGTTTGATCATTTTTCTTTTGGGACATTTTAAGTTTATTATCTAAGTTAATTCGATTTCAAATTAATTCGTGTTAAGATCATTTTAAGCTTGAATCATTTTAAATTTGAATCACTTTCAAATTAAAATAAATTTTTAAACATTTTCTTAAATGGAAGAATTATCCATGTCAAAAAGTTTTTTCAGGTAGCCATTCGCCTGCTTTAATGGTTTTGGTGTGAGACCCATATCACTTAAACCCTTACTGCAAATTGATTTTTTTTCAGGTTATTGGCTTGCTTTAAAATTTAAATCTCATGGTGTGGTCCCACACCATACTTAAACCTTAAACTCATTTGCTATTAAAATGTTATTTATATTAATATAATAATTATTAAAGCATTATTTTACATTTTTCAAATAGTTTGATTACATAAATATTAAATACTAATTATTAAAATATTAAAAATATTTATCATTAAACTAATATTTTTTTAATATTAATATTTCAAATAATAATATTTTAATGATAACATTTAATACTAAAATACTAAATTAGTGTTAAATACTTAACATAGTATTGTTTATTATTAAAACATAATTATATAAATATTTAAAATATTATAATTATTATTAAAATATTATTTCAATTAATATAGTTGATATAAAAATATTATTTTTACAATTTTTAAATAAAATATTATTGTAATATTAAATAATATTTTACTACCATGTTACAATTTATCATTAAAATAATAAATTATATTAATATTTTATTAATTATTATTAAAAATAATATTATATTATATATTATTAAAATAAAAATATATATGTTTAATAATATTCAAAATATAAATATTGAAAATTATAATTTTAAAATAAATTTTATATTACTATTTTAATATTTTTAAAATTTGAAGTTAAATATTTTCATAAGTAATTATTATTATTATTATTATTATTATTATTATTATTTTGTTAGATTCAAGTTTAATTTTAATCTCAAAATCATGTTATTTTTCAAATATTATCTTTCCTCTTAAAAAAGGGAAGACAATTTCTAAAGAAAATGTTTTGTTTTCCATTGATCAGTAAGTCATTTTTTATTGACCACATTATTTTTCTAGAGATAAATACTTACAATGGGAAAAAAATTTTTGAAAATCATTTTTCACCAAAGAATCAACCCTTATTGTGTACTTACTCTATCTCTCATAATTCACATTTTTTTAACTATTTTCCTCTTTTGCTTTCCTTGCTCCTCCCCCTTCCCGCCTTTCTTTCGTCGTTTTCTCAAAGCTTTTTTGTTCATCTCTTTCTTTCTTTTTTGGCCTTTTTTCTCCGTTACTAAAGTTTTTTTTCCTTATTCCCTCAAAGATTTTTTCAAAGATTTTATTTTTACACATAGTAGATTTATAATTTTTGCTTTGTTATTTACATACGATTTTTTGTTATGAAATTCAATGTGACATATGAAGTATGAAAAATAAAATAAAAACATAATGGATAAAGAAAGTTTTCAAAAATTCGCTTTAATTTATGTTATTCCTTGAAACTTTTATTTAATTATTTAAATTATTTAAAATTTAAACTAATATCTATATTTATAATCAATATAAAATTTATCAAAATAAAAAAAATACTTAAGCATAGCGCGAATGTGTATACTAGTATATATATTTTTTGTTTAAATTTATGACAAGGTAATTTAATTTCCATCGCAGACTTTATGTAAAAAAAAAATTGAATCCCTACATTTAATATTCTTTGCCTTAGTTTCTGATGAATTAGGTTTTATTTAGTTTTTAATTACCTCTTTTGTATTATTTTACAATATTTGATATTTGAAAGGTAGTTGGTTAAGATCTGCCAAACCCATATTCAAAGTCAAAACCCATAGAACGCACAAAACTAAAGAATAATTTTTTTAAATATTTATTTATCTTTATACTTTAATTTAATTTTAATTTAATATTTCAAAAATTATTATCTTGATATTTTGATTTTTATTCTGTCAAATATATTGATAGTTTAAAATAATATTATTAATCAAAACTAATTTAATAGCGAATAGTTAATAAAGCTGATAAAAATAACACATTATTAATACCATGTGAGCAGAAAAAATTTTAAAAATTTTTAATTTTTAATTTTAATATTTTTATCACATATCACGTTATAATTGATTATTGACTATCATTTTAGTGTTTGAATCCAAAGACTAATAAGTTTGAAAAAATAAAAATTTAAATATAAAATTAAAATTTTTTTAAATACCAAACCAAAAATAAAAAGTCAAATGAATATTTTATATATATTTCTTCGATCATTAAAAAATTTTTAACTAATCCTAGTGATTAAGAGTATAATAATAAGGATTAAAAAAGTAATGAATTATTTAATTGTTCATTTTCATTTGGCTCCAGTACGCCAGCAGGGATGTTAAATATTTCGTACGCAACTTTCCGCAAAGAGTTTTAAGAGCAGACGAGAAGGGCTGAGAAACATTTTCATTGTTGAAAACGAAAAGGGAAAAAAAATGAGTTCAACCTATGTTCAGTTCTTGATGCAGCGCCCACGATTCAATGATGTTTTCTTGCAAAAAAATAGCTTTCATTTACCAAAGCGAGTTCAGTTCCCAGTTTTGCCACCAAGTTCCAAGGTTCCTGTTCCTTTCAGCAACATTTGTTGGTGTAAGTTTTTTTTTTTTTTCTTGTTGGCCTTCAATTCTTGTTTTGTTTAGTCATTTGATCTTCTGGGTTTTTATGTTTTAGAAAAAGCTTTTTCTTTTCATCCTTTGTGTGAGTGTTTGTGTTCCTTCTTCGCAGTTGGAAGCTCTAGATTTTCGGTGTATAAATTTGCATCAGAAAAATTTTCAGGATCTTTTGAAAGGGATCCAGGTCAGGAATATGAACGCGAACCAAATCAGGTGCTCCTATTTTTGGCTAATATAATCTAATAGTATTCAAATTTTCAACTAAACTGAACTTCCCTTACGGTTTGATAGTTATATTTGGTTCATAAAATAATCGTGCTTTTCCTATTTGGTGTATAGTATTATAACATGCTACCTAATATTCAAAGGTCAAAACTTTACAATGGGGGGTTTGGTACCCAAATCCTATGTTTGATAACTTTTATACTGTTGAATTTAGGTATGGGTTTTCTTTGCAACGGTGCTCCAAGTTTAAAAGAAAAAAATTGTAGTCATCTGTTTGCTTGTAGAAATTGGCATTATCAACAATTTTGGGTAAAATTTTATAGTTGTTCTTGTGTATGTGTTGTTTCAGATGGTTAAACAAAAGAAGCATTCTATAGTGGATATTTTGAAGCAATCAAATTCCATTCTGCCTCATGTAGTCCTTGCTAGTACAATTTTGGCTCTTGTGTATCCGCCTTCTTTCTCGTGGTTTACCAGCAGGTCATTAGCTGACTCTTTCTATGAATTTGTTGTCTAGTATACTAGGTTTTTAATGCTTTTGCTTTTAATGGCTAATGGATGAGAAGACTGTGAGTTTTATTCTCACTTCCAGCTTCTGTTTGTTTAAGCCATCCCTTTAAATCAGCATTAGTTCATTCATTCCTTTCTCTTATTTATATCTAAGATCCATTACAACTTTTTCGTATTAATTGCTATTTGAAGTAGGGGCAACTTTTGAGGCAAGAACCTAAAGCAAGTGATGAATCAATAAAGTTTATACAATAAAAAGGAAAAAAAAAGAGTTCTACTATATGATAGAGTGCAAGGAACTTTTGGACTGATCTTAGCTTATGCTTTTATTATTTGATGTCTTCCCAGGTACTATGCCCCTGCATTAGGGTTTTTGATGTTTGCAGTCGGGGTTAATTCCAGTGAGAAAGATTTTATTGAAGCATTCAAGAGGCCAGATGCTATTTTTGCTGGTTATGTTGGTCAATATGTTGTGAAGCCCCTGCTTGGATATATTTTTGGAATAATTGCTGTGACGGTGTTTGGTCTTCCTATTCCTTTAGGTGGGTCTATGTTTGTATTTGTGGTCAATGTGTCCAAAGATTAGTTCTGCTTATTTTGCCTTAAAAACTGGAGAGCTTATGTTTACAGCATCTGGATCAATGAATCAGGTGCAGGAATTATGTTGGTATCCTGCGTAAGTGGTGCCCAGCTTTCAAGTTATGCTACATTTCTGACGGATCCAGCACTAGCTCCATTAAGCATTGTTATGACATCATTGTCCACTGCTACTGCTGTTTTTGTTACACCAATGTTGTCTCTCCTGCTTATTGGAAAAAGACTGCCAGTTGATGTCATGGGAATGGTCTCTAGCATTCTGCAGATTGTTATTGCACCTATTACAGCAGGATTGCTTCTGAATCGGTAGTAGTCTAACCCTGGATAGATATGGTTGAACTTGATAATATCTTACAAGAAGTTCTTATATGTCTAACATGACTGCAGGTTTTTCCCTCGTCTTTGTGAAGCCATGAGGCCATTTTTGCCACTGCTTTCTGTACTTGATACAGCTTTCTGTGTTGGAGCGCCACTTGCTATTAACATCAATTCAGTTTTGTCCCCCTTTGGTTTAACTGTTTCATTGCTCATCATTGCATTCCATTTATCAGCATTCATTGCTGGTTATTTCCTTAGTGGTCCTGTCTTCCATAATGCACCTGATGTGAAAGCATTGCAAAGAACTCTATCTTTTGAGACAGGTGAGAACCTTTTTTTTCGTTTCCCTGTTGTTAGTTAGTGACATTGCTGATATATTTGCTTTTGCAGGAATGCAAAGCAGTCTTTTGGCACTAGCACTTGCTAATAGGTTCTTCCAAGATCCACTTGTTAGTGTGCCTCCAGCTATCTCCGTAAGTCTTTTCGTTACCTTTTGCCCCTATTGTTTCTAATTGCCACTTTTCAAAAGAATAATAGCATACAAATTATTTTACCTTTTTGCATAAAATGTCAGAAACTTTCTTCCGATGTCGGATGAAGAATGATGCTTTATGTAAGAGACTGCTAACAAAGGGGTTTCTTTGTGCGTTGCTTTCTTATTTGCATGCTGTAGCTTGAAGAAGCTAAAGATAAAATATTTGCTTTTGCTAGTGTGGTTTCTGATATGTTGATGCCTTATTCACAATGATGAACAACCTCTGTTTTGATTCTCTATATCCCATATCCCATCTTCTCAAAGTTCTTTATTTTTATTTCAAAGTTCCAAATCGTTTGTTCCGTTGAGCTTGAATCCCTCATAACTTAATCCTTAACTTTCCCCTTCTTTTTTTTTTTTTTTTGGATTTGCAGACTGTAATCATGTCTTTGATGGGCTTCTCTCTTGTCATGCTTTGGGCAAAGAAAAAGAAAGAATAATGGGAAAAATCAAGAGTTCATATGTCAATCCTTTTGTCTCTATGATGCATTCCTGACATTGTAGGGCAAATGGATTTCCCCCTCCTGAAAATAGAATGAAATCCTTGTAGTTTTATTACAGGATTCATTCCTGACAAGTAGATAATTAGAAATCTTCTCATTTTTTATTTCTTTACTACTGTGCTGAATCAAAGTTTATCGGGCATGGATATCTTAATAGGTGATTTGAAGTAACATGTTCCTTGCTTATGTCATTTATGAGTAATTTACCGGGTAAGGAGCATGCTTCTACATAGCTGAGCTGATTACATCAATGGAAGCCATTTGAAGGCATATAAGGTATTTAAGCTGGATGGCTAGACCTATCCATGGCCAGCTTACGCCGTGACTCGAAAAATTTTTTGTTTTCCCCCTTAAACTCAAATTGTTCAAATTGACCTAACGATCTATTTTATTATTTAAATAATATTAAAAGAGTTAAAAATATTTTTATATTATTATTTATATATTTTTATAATTAAATTTAAATAAAAATAATAATTTGGGTTAGACAGATTGGTTCAAATCAATAAAATCCTGTCCGATGCCTAGTCTGTCATGGGCAGCCTATTTCCTTGCCCAAGATTTCAGATTAAACGAACATTTTGTCTTTTTTGTTTCTTCTTCTTTATTATTGTACATATAAAGCACAATTTGATCTTTTGAAATGGCCACTTCTTTCTTATTCTTTTTCATATTTCACTTTATTATTAATACAGCATATACATAAATTTTAAATCACAGCCTCATCTGAACCTTATCTCCAAAACTATCCTAACCATTGTCTTTTCTGAGTCTAATTTATACCCAAAAAAAATTTTTTTTTTTCAAACGAGTCCCTCTAAGTATTAACCGCTAAAATTACCGAGTCTTTGAAAGGAAAATCCTACCAAATAAAGAAATCACCGCTAAAATCTCCGACAATGGCAAGCGCGAGTTTACTCTGCTCTCCCAAACCCTTTTTGAAACAAACTCATTTCATTCCAACTCTTCATAAACCCGATATTCCTCAAAAAACCAAGCCACTGGCCAGAAAGCTGTCAATTCCGGGCTTAATTTGCAATCCGAAACCCGTTATTGGTACGGTCGGGTCGGTTCTGGCCTTGGCTCTTGCCAATTCTGCTTCGGCCTCCGAATTGCCGCCGTTGTTGCTTGGCACTTCTTTGCCGCTGAGTGAACCCGCTAATGCCTTGTCTCTGCCCACTTGGGCCATACACGTGTCCAGTGTTGTTGAATGGTAAGGATATTTTCTTCTCTGTTTTTTTGGTTGACGGATCTTTGCCTTCGGGTAGTTGGTTTCTTTATTTTTTATAATGGGTAGTTTGCCAATCTTCGGTCTATCTCTCTTTTTTTTTTTAATTTTTTTTTTTTTGGGTTTTTAATGGGATTATCTAAGCTTAAAATGGATGGGATATTTTGTGGAACAGATTAAGATGTGATACATCTTTTAATAAATTATCACTTAAACCGCATAGATGCTCAAAATTGACAAGGCTACGTAATAATTCCTTCTAAGGATGTGCATTGCGTTGCAACTTGACAAAACAATATTGACAGTTTCCTTTTGTAACTTTGAATTGAAATTTTGTTCTCTTTGTGATTTGATTGCTATGTTAATGAGATTATCTTGTCGAAAGGATTACAGCAATGGCTTTGGTGTGGCAATATGGAGAGAAGTCTGGGTTTGAATCATGGAAGGGTCTCTCTTGG
>JBBYHM010000010.1:5726718-5739771 GCA_038381775.1 Adansonia rubrostipa | reverse complement strand
ATCAGCGTTAGAATCTCCAACGCCAACAGCATTATCGAGATAAAATAAAACAAAAATGCTGGTCATATAATTAGATAAATACATATGGTAGTATTAATATATAATTAGATTAACATATATGATTTTAATTATTATAGAATAATATTTAAAAATATTATAATAATTATTTTTTAAAAACTAAAAAAGACTGGCAATGTTATTATCTATAATAATTAGCTTGTAGTATCCCGTGAGATACATGACATCACCTTTACAACAAAATTAATATATATAATAATATCAATTTTCAAAAATTTAAGAAACTGTAAAACCGAAATCAAAATTAAACTGTGCATAGCTTATAAATTGTAATAATAATAAACAGTTAGACAGTTTGAACCTGAGGGGCAGGAGAGTAATTTTATGGTTCCTGCACTATTCCACGACGGACACACTCCATTGGCGCATTTAAACACCGTCACGAGGCCCACGTAGGTAGGAGTAGAGTAACAAACGTGACGTGCTTATGTTTCAAAAGGGTGTTTTAGTAAATCCAGCACCAACCTCTTCCCACCACACTCCCCCCCCCGGTTTTATGTTGTTTAACTCAGACTCAACCTCAAAAAAAAAAAAAAAAAACTTTAATTCATTGCTTACAGTGACTCTCTGCTAACTTACAGTTTCAACGCTCAAAAGCTAAAATTGTATATTTTTTCCCCTTTTCACTGCATTTTCTTAGCAGCCAAAGACAGGATAAGCAAAGAAACAAGAGTTCGGGGGAGAAGTGGGCATCTTAAAGATCGAGTCTTTTTGAGGTTTTTGAACAAATGGCTAGTGGTGGTGGAAATTATAGGAATGGAACTCATAGAAACTCTCTTAAAGGAACGACGACAACAACAACAACATCAACAGATAAGCCACTCTCTGTGAATTCCAACCCTTCAAAGCCTGCATTCAAAAACAAGTCTTTGTCTTTGGTCGGTGCTTCTTCTGCGCTAAGGAAGAGTAGTCCCGGCTCATTTGGAGGTGGAGCTACCAAAGATGATGCTGGAGGTTAGCTTTGGGGTTTTGTTTGAGATCTTCGATGATACATTTTCTTGGTTATCTTGTAAACGTTGCTTCTCTTTGACTTTTTTCCCCTGTTTTTGGAGCGTCGATGTCTGAATTTTCACTTGAGGTTGATGGGTAGCTTTTCTCAATTGTCGATGTTTATAGCATATACATTTTGTAAGTAGTTTTTATATATGTTATCTTTTAGCTTTGAGAAATGATAGAAGAGAATTTCTCAAGTTGTTTCCAGTTAAAGCAATTTGATAATTTTTGCAATCTAAATTCTTTTTAAATAGTAATCACACTTTTTCATGGTTAGATAAGTTTTAAACTATTCCAGGTTTTGAGCCGTGGTTGGTTAATTATGGGTCTCTAACTAGATACGAATTAGTCGTAAACGTATTTCAGGTAATTAAATATGGAATCAGATTATTTATTGATGTGCTCATTTTGGTAACAAAAGACAACTTCCTAAACTGTGTGGAATGGAAGGCTGTATATTTAGTTTATATTGTAATGCAACATTGCAATGCTTTGCCTTTAAGAAGAATGCTCCACCTCAGACTGCTAAATCAGATACTTCGGGGGTGAAACTGAGCACTCGTTGGGGTTACAAATAAGTAGGCCTCTTAAACTAGCAGGATTTAGTGCAGCTTTACTCGATATTCACTTTGAAAATCTTATTTATTGTTATTATGTTAAAAATGCTGAAATTTTATATATGTTAATATTTGCTTATCTTTCAGTGCCCTTATTTAAGGCTGCCAAATGTAAGATTCTTAGCAATTTCTGTCTTTGCAAAGAAAAAGTGATTAGAGCGACGATTGTAACTTGTCTGTTATCGAGCTTTTCTTGACAAGTATGATTGTTGTGCCATTCTTTTGCTTGTTCTGTATATATATATATATATATATATTTTTTTTTTTTTAAAATTTGTTAATTTGACCTTTTTATGTTTCTCTTCAGTTCCAGGAAGAGTTCGAGTAGCTGTGAGATTGCGTCCACGTAATGCAGAAGAGTCAATGGCAGATGCTGATTTTGCTGATTGTGTAGAACTTCAACCAGAGGTATTTTGATGCTATATGATGGTTAAATGTGCCGGCGATGCAATTCTCAGTAGCTATTATTTTCTTAGATGTCTTTATCTGCTTTCTGTTTTCTGCACTGATTGAGGAAAAGTTAAGAGGAGGACATATTCATTATATTTTGTCTGGGTATGACATCTTGAGGGATGGATCAGCCTAAAAGTGAGTTTTTAAATGAAAATGGAAAGAAGTAGTTAAGGTTGAGTAACAGTCACTTCATTTGAATTAGTCAAGAAGGATTTAGTTTCTAACCACCTTAAAAAAGAGAAGTCGGTGGTCCTGTGCTTATGCATGATGTAGCTGCCCTAAATAGTTTTCAAATTACTTGAATTTAGCTCCCCTCCAGTTTCTTCAAGTGTTTTTCTTTTGTTGCTCCTCGTAAATGCACTGATGCTTCATTTTATTTTTCAGCTTAAAAGATTAAAGCTTAGGAAAAACAATTGGGACACAGACACCTATGAGTTTGACGAAGTGCTCACAGAGTTTGCATCACAAAAGCGTGTGTATGAAGTTGTTGCAAAGCCAGTTGTGGAGGTTTGTCTACAAGCAATTTTCTACCTCTACCAGAATCTGTTAAAAATTGACTTGCGTCTAGTTTCCTTCCTTGCAACAGCAGAGGCAGTGTATTTAAATATTTCATCTAGCAAAATTTTTGGTTTTAATTGTGCTTGACGAAAATTATTTTCGGATGTTAATGAATATCCTTTTTCCTGCTACAGGCCGAAAGTAGTTTCAGCCTGTCATTGTGTTTCATGTTGGTCTTTTCCCAAGTTATCAATTGTTTTGATCTACTTTAAATAACTGCTGTGTTTGGTCATAGCTTATAAAGGATATGTTGCCCTTTTTCTCTCATTAGCTTGTTTTGGATGCGTGGTTCATTTTATTAATGAGATCTTTGTGTATTTGTGTTTATAGAGTGTTTTGGATGGTTATAATGGGACAGTCATGGCTTATGGTCAGACTGGTACTGGCAAAACCTATACTCTTGGACGACTTGGGGAGGAAGATACAGCTAATCGTGGAATAATGGTCCGTGCCATGGAGGATATTTTAGCGGAAATTTCGCCTGAAAGTGATTCTGTTTCAGTCTCTTATTTGCAGGTTGTTGCTTATTACTGCAGATCTTGGTGTCTGATTTCTGATATTGTCATAGTTTTCATGAATTGTGCTAATCGGTCTAAGCTTATTTTCTTCTACAAACTTCTTATCATTTTCTCCAAGGTTATAATGTTTTCATCTGCCTAATAGTTTTGTTCATTGAAAATTTGGCAGCTCTACATGGAGAGCTTACAGGATCTTCTTGATCCTACTAATGACAACATTTCCATTGTAGAAGACCCTAAATCTGGAGATGTTTCATTACCTGGGGCAACCGTAGTAGATATAAGAGATCAGCATAGTTTCTTGGAATTGCTACGGTTAGGAGAAGCTCACCGCCATGCTGCAAACACAAAATTGAACACTGAATCTTCTCGTAGTCATGCTCTTTTGATGGTGAATTAATTCAATGAAGTTATTCTTGTACTAACTGATTTGTTGGTGGTCCTGATTGCTTTTCATTTATCTTACTATGGTATTAACTAATCTCTTTCTGCTTTAGGTGCATGTCAAGAGGTCTGTCAAAGGAAGAGAACCTGCTCATTCAAGTGAAAATGGTAACAGTACTAACATGGCTAAATCTCTTAGGCCTCCACTTGTTAGAAAGGGCAAGTTAGTTGTTGTAGATCTTGCTGGTTCAGAGCGAATTGATAAGTCAGGTAATGAAATTAGAAGCACAAAGCTTCCTGTTTCTTTGATGATGATCCTACTGTCCACCTTTTTACGAGCAAAAAGCATCTTCTTTTGTTTCTGCCACATGTTGAATTTTGTTTCTTTGCTATTACTTTGCAGGGAGTGAAGGCCATACACGTGAGGAAGCCAAATCTATCAATCTTTCTCTTAGTGCATTAGGCAAGTGCATTAATGCACTTGCTGAAAATAGTGCTCATGTTCCAGTTCGTGATTCAAAGCTTACTAGGTTACTTCGAGATTCATTTGGAGGTAAATTGCATGGAATTTCTCGTGTGTTATTTGTTATTTTACTAAGCAACTAATCTACATATCTCACTAATGTACTTTCCAGTTGTAGACATGTATATTTTGACATAGAGTTATGTATGGTAAATTATACAATCTTGTTTTATGGCATCTTAAGTCCCATTTGAACAATGAAAGATCAGCATCTTCCATACCGCAATTTGTTTTGCTGATATTTTGTTTCTTTAACAGGCACAGCAAGAACATCATTGGTTATAACTATAGGTCCATCCCCACGTCATCGCGGAGAAACAGCTAGTACCATAATGTTTGGACAGAGGGTGGGTTACAAAAAAACTTCCTTTATTTTAATTTATTCATCTCATTTTATGGTTTTAAGATGAATCAAATCTTGACGTAGGGAGTAGGTAGTTTACTTATGATGCCATTTGATTGGTCAACATATGCATTTTTCTTTTTTTGCCTTTTATAGACTATGAAAGTGGAGAATATGTTGAAACTCAAGGAAGAATTCGATTACAAAAGTTTGGCTCGAAGGCTAGACATACAAATAGACAAACTGATTATGGAGCATGAAAGGAAGCAAAAAGCATTTGAAGTTGAGATTGCAAGAATAACCACAGATGCACAAAACCGAATTTCTGAAGCTGAAAGAAACTATGCTGATGCAATGGAGGTAAGGTTTTTTTAACAGTATAGTAGTTGATGAAATGTTGACCCCCCTTTTTTGGGGGGTTTGTGTGAACTCTGTGTTTGTGAGAGAGGGAAAGGGAAATGGAAAGTTGGTTTTTTTTTTTTTTTCACTCAAAATTCTCTTTTACTTTATAGATATTCTAAATTTAGCTGGAAAGCAATGTCTAATGCACTAACATGTGTAGTGCTATAAAGCTTATCAATATATAATTTTGCCATATTTTCTACCTGAAAGGGATAACTATCATAGAAATTTCTGCATGGTTTCTAATGACATGATGTGTCAAATATGTAACACTTGATCTTGTAAATGATTTGAAAAAGGGTGCTTTAATTGTCAGATACTTCTTAATTTCAGTATAAGGATGGGATGGTATCAAGAGAAATGGATGGGCGTTTGAGTGGGGTTCCCCTAAGCGAACAGTTACTTGCTGACCGTTGAACCTTGTTATAATAGATCATGTTTTTGTGCAGTGCCTTCAGTTACTATAACCTCTAATTGAATGCATACTGAAATTCGTATCTTCTTCTTGCAGAAGGAAAGATTGAAGTATCAGAAGGACTATATGGAATCGATAAAGAAGCTTGAGGAGAAATGGACTATGAATCAGCAAAAGCTGGGTGGTGAAAGAAAGGTGGAAATATAATTCTGTGTAGGACTATCTCTCTTATTATATGATATTGATTGCTCATACAACAGAATTTAATTGAGTGGCCATATTTTCCGTCCTTTTTTTTCTTCCCCTTTGTTACTTTTTCTATACTTTTGTCACTTAATAGCTAATTTTAAACTCGCTTATTATGTCTGTGCCATTTTTTGGCCCACACAGGAGCAAATGGTATCCACTGCTGAGGAAGTTGCTGAGGTAAAAAAGTTACTTAACAAAGAAACTTCACTAAAGAAAGCAGCTGAAGAGGAAGTCAAAAACCTTAAGAATCAACTAGCTCAATTGAAAATTTCAGAGGTAAAGTTTGTTTATCTCTCTTTGTTTTATTTCTTTAGCTCTCTGCTTTTCTGCTACTTCTTTGGCATATAGGCTGCTGTCCCATACTGTCATACTTTTAATTTGTAGGCATCGGCAAATTCTGAGATCTTGAGACTGCAAAAGGTGCTGGAAGATGAGGTATATCAAAAGGAAAAACTTGAAGGGGAAATATCAATGCTCCAAAATCAGTTATTGCAACTTAGTTTTGAGGCTGACGAGGTACATTATCAATGGAATCTATGAGTTTGTCAGTTGTGGAGTAGTCCATCCATTTATTGTTACTGAAACTGTGATGCAATACTTCCAAACTTCTTTCCTTTTGCTTTATTGTTTCCCATCCTTCATTTTCTAATTAATTTATCCTCTCATGAGGAAATATACATAAAGTAGATGATAAATGTTAAAAATTTCAAACTTCATCTGTGTCATCGTAATTAAACTGCAAGCTTAATATTTCTCTGAGACTTTTGAGACTAATGGCCTTAAAACAACCTGATTTAAAGAATTGAAAATTGCTTGATAGAAGGCGAGTTTTGTAACATTTAGGGATGTTCGGACATTCACCACCTGAGTGACAATTGCTTTAGTTGACCCTTTAAATTTTTACTGGACGTGCATTTTTGTTATAGACTAGAAGAAGGCTTGACAGAGGTGGGCCTGGGAAAGTCCCAGGTGATCTAGATTCTCTCATTTCTCAAGTTAGACCAAAGGATTCTGGAAATGGAGAGAAGGCCTCGGTAGCAAAACTCTTCGAACAAGGTAGTAGTAATTCCTGAACTGATATTTATATAAAAAAACATAATATAAATAATAAACAATAATGTATTCACAGTTAATCCTTTTGCTTTCTTTTATAGTGGGATTGCAAAAGATATTGTCATTGCTTGAAGCGGAAGATGCTGATGTGCGGATTCATGCTGTGAAAGTGGTAGCAAATTTAGCCGCTGAGGGTATCTTTTCTGCCTGTCTGTTCCTCATTTACTTTTTGTTGTGGCACTGACGTACTTTGCTCTTTTGATGTAATTAAAATAGAGCACTTCCATTTTTGAGTAGTTGCATGTTTTCTGGTTTTTCTCATCTTGTTGTTTCTTATTAATACTCGCGAATCTTGTAGGAAGCAATTTTAGTAGCACTGAAACTGTCAATTCTGCATAATTGAGGACTTTGATACGGATGTAATAATTACTTTGATATTCTGTTTCTTATTAGATCTGTTGATGACAGTGTCAACTTCAACTCCTTTTTTCAGAAACAAATCAGCAGAAGATTGTAGAAGCTGGAGGTCTAGCGTCCTTGCTGATGCTGCTTGGAAGCTCTGAGGATGAGACCATACATAGAGTTGCAGCTGGTGCAGTTGCCAATCTTGCAATGAATGGTAAAATTTAGCTTCTCTGATTCATCATTTTTATTCTACTATATATGCAACACAGTTCTACATTCTATGAAGTCTTTTCGCTTTCAATTGCTCTTCCTTCTACATTTTTACTCTTTTTTTTTTTTGTCAGAAACCAACCAGGAACTTATAATGTCTCAAGGGGGCATTAGCTTGTTATCGATGACAGCAACTAATGCGAAGGATCCTCAAACACTTAGAATGGTTGCTGGGGCCATCGCCAATCTCTGTGGCAATGGTAAATTGCTTTATGTCTTTGATTTTTATCTGCAGCAATCTTCTTATCAGCTATGCATGTGAATTTTCTTAAGGAGTCAAAATGATACGTTCATGTGAAAGAACTTAGACTGGTGTAGAGCTTAATTGAATGTGTTCAATTTTATCTCTTCTATTGAGTACTCCATTATGTTCTCCAGATAAGTTGCAGACTAAGCTAAGAGGTGAAGGTGGCATCAAAGCTTTGCTAGGAATGGTCAAGTGTGGACATCCAGACGTTCTTGCCCAAGTTGCTCGTGGAATAGCAAACTTTGCTAAATGCGAGTCAAGAGCATCAACTCGAGGTACATTTTCTTGGGGAATGACTTATTGAAGTCTTTTGATCTCAGAGCACACTATGCGGGCTTTTTTTAGTTGTTGATGCCTTGTTAACAAAGTTTAGGATGCATGTTCAGAAACATATTTGTGATTTCCTTTTCTTCTGAGCGGTGTAATTTGGTTCCCAAATGGCACAGGAAGTAAAACTGGAAGGTCTCTTCTCATTGAGGATGGTGCACTTCCATGGATTGTACAGAATGCTAACAGTGATGCCTCGCCAATCAAGCGCCATATCGAGCTTGCACTCTGCCACTTAGCACAACATGGTTCGTTTTGTATTTTTCTTTGGAAATTTTCGAGACAGTTTCTCTTAGAAACCTTTCTAAGGAGACTGCAATTGACTACGTTACAGAAATGAATGCTAAAGACATGATAAGCGAAGGCGCCTTGTGGGAACTGGTCCGAATCTCACAAGATTGTTCACGGGAAGACATAAGAACTCTTGCACATCGAACACTTACTTCTAGCCCCACCTTCATAGCTGAATTGAGGCGGCTACGAATAGACTACTAATACAATGCAATTACGGAAAATTTGATCGAAGCACCGGACTTGAAGTGCAAAACCGTGCCTGCTTAAACTAATCCAGACCAGAGGATCTTATTGATACTCCCCACATCTAAAAATGCAGGAGTTCATACAGCTGTGCCCCTGTTGAAGTTTTGCCTTGAATTAGAGTACGGTTGGCTTCGTAGTCAAAATATGTTTTTGATTACACATGGAACCTCTGATTTATTAATCAAATTGTTGTCTTGTAATCTCATCTATGTATTCATCTGAGTCTGTCTGTCTGCCTCTCTGTCTTTCTGTCTGTCTTGTGTAGTTTGTTAACTATAGTAAGGAAATTATTTGTATATGAAAGGGAAAGGAGGGTAACTAATATCCAGTTGTCCTTGTATATAAACAAGTTCAAATTATTTTATTCTGTAAGGATTGATTTGTTTCGGAAAATCTTTGTTTGTTATTGGCTCATAACCCTTCACTCTACCCCCCGCCTTACTGTGTTGATGCAGTTTGTTTGTTCGTTTGTTTGTGTTTTTTCCTCTGGTGATTTATACCCTTTCTCACCTCTTTGTACATCAATCTGGAATTCACTAAATCTTAACTTACTAATGCTACGGTTTAATAGTATAATAATATCATTTTCATTTTTAATATCTTGGATGAAAAAAAAATATATTTTTAGTTTTCATATTTCTGATCAAACACACCCATAAAAAAAATATGAACTGTATCTTTTATATATATATATATATATTTGCATATTTTCATTTTTCCTTTTACGCTACTACCAAGCAAAGCTTAAAAGCTTCAATGATTGAACTACAGGACCATTCGGGAAAAAGAAAGCTTATCTTGATCATTTCAATATCAATCTTCATTATACATACATATATTTAATCTCATACATAATTTCAACTACTCAACGTGGTAGGTTTTAGTCCATGTTAAAATTACGAAGTTTAAATGAGATTAATTCTCTTCCTTGAAAAAAGTGGACATGTAGAACTCAAAACTGATTCAAACAATTAGACTTACAACCAGCCGATGATCACAGCAGCAGAATTGGCAAATGGACTGCATTCGAAAATAATGAAAATCGAAAAGACCTAGTAAAAAAATTACTGATGATATATATATTTTTTGGGGGGTGGGGGTTCTATTTCTGATACTAATTAATTTAATTAAGAAGTGATTGTTTATGAAGTAAGGTCTTTGTTGACATTGTCCTCCGGATTAAGGACAAGTAGCTTATAGGTTAAGAACCCTCGCTTTAACCGTCAAATCAAGAGTTACAATTTGTTCAAGAATTCAATGAAGAAATAAAGTAGAAGCAAGTATGGATAAGTCTGAAGTGTTAGCTTTTAAGGGGCAAAAAGCAGACAGCTGTGAGTTTTAAAGATGGAGAGTTGCGGTTCAGAGAATCTGAACTGGATTTTGGATATTTGAATCTTTGAACAGCTCCCTAATCTTCCCTTCTCTGAATCCCAAAAAATTGTACAGAATAGGGACTAAATTTAGAGGCCACAATTTGTTGTTGGTTGCCTTTTTATGCAAGTGTTCTGTTGTTATTGCCTCGAAAAGGAGCTTCTTCAGAGCAATGCACGTGTAAACCAGGATACAAAAATTTTCATGTCTCCCTTATTATTTTTTTTTTTAAAACGAAACCCTAACTAAAGACTCTCTCTCTCTCTCTCTCTCTCAAGAAGCAAGCATTTGGAAACTATAATGCCCATTCCTCCATGCCTGCTTCTCATAAATATTTTGCCTTTGCTACCCCCAGCCCAGTATATGGCCAGGTATAATTAAACATCTCCTTTGACCTTGTCTGCTTCTTTGCATAAACACAACAACAAAATATGATGATATCATTTTCATTTATACTTAACTGCCTTCCTAGATTTGGGTTCTGATCATAAAGAAGAAATGTTAAGAAGAGAAAAGGTACTGGTTTATTTCGTGTATAAGAGAGAAAATATGATTGAATTAAAGGAACCTTCCCTTTCGAAATGAGAATTGTTAGTTACACGCACACACACACACATATGAATAAGTAATCAAGGGTAAATCACCCAAAAAAAAAATGACATGGATAATAGCAGACAGTATGAGAGTTTCTTGGAGCTGGAAAAACAAAAATGTAGTGAAAATAAGTACTGCAAGTAACCTAAGCTCCTAAGATATTTTTGGCTGCTGTCCCCTTCTTTCTCGTATACCCATAAAATCTAATTCACCTAGAATAATCCATGAATTAACTGTCATTCAATTAACATGTAGGCATAGGATCTACTCATCAACTTCAACTCAATAAAGATAGGAAAAGTGAAAAACTAACTGTAAAAGAAAAAAAAAGAACCTGAAATTTCCTAGCTACAACTTAAGTTTTTGTCCTCTTGATTGTTATGGCTGAAGCTGAAACGGAATTAACGAAACAATAGTATCGTTAGGTGCTGGAAAGTGTTCGCTAGAATGGGGGGCGACCGGTAGCCCAAAATGCCTCGGTTGGTAATTGAATAGGATTGAGATGATTAGGCGGTAGTCCATGTAAAAGAGGCACATTTGACTCAGCCAACACTTGTTGCTGCTGTTGTTGCCCTCCAACTGCACCCCCTTGCATCGGAAACCCCGCCTCTTCTTCTTCTTCTTCTTCCAATGGAAGCCGCTCATATGCGGCGTTACTAAAAGAAGCTGCCATAATCACAACCGGGCCTGAACAAGTGAGTGTCCCAACAACACTGCCACCCACCACTTGGCCTTGTCCGCCAGCCAAATATACGGTTATCCCCGTTGCTGCCGGCGGTGCGGGGGGAGGCAAGAATGATCCCGCCAATGATAATATCTCAAATCGGCCATGTAAGGTCACAACTGCACCAGCCGAGGACGGTTGCCTAAGGGTTACATTTGTGACGGTCCCAGTTCCACTCATTATGCAAACACCTCTCTGGCGTCTTCTAGCAAATGTTGCGACGCTTTCAACGATGTCACATCTGTCTCCAACTTCCATCACATGAGTGCGTAAAGCGTTGGCACTGTCGCGAGTGATGATGATTGGTGGCTTAGGTTTGTTCTTGGAACCAGCTGGCCTGCCTCGTGGTCTTCGACTGATCTCTCCGTCACCAGAGCCTGGAAGACTAAGCTCTTTGCCTTCATTATTGGCGCTGCTGCTGCTGTTGATGTTGTTGTTGTTGTTGCTATCGTCCCAATCACGTTTCTTAAGGCCACTGCCGCTGCCACTTTGTTCATCTTCTGAATTTTGATGATGGAACTGACTTTCCTGCTGTTGCATCTGCGGATGATGAAGATTGAAATCTCTTATATGAAATGGAGGAGGAAGAGAAAGGCCATGTGATGTAACTGGATCCATTCCTATATTCTTTTTTTTTTTTTCCTTCCTATGTTTTACAATTTCGAAGCACTCACTTCCTCACATACAAAACAGGAATCAATCCCCGAATAAAGCAGCGATTAAAGTAAACACCAAGAAATAATGAAAGCACGCACAAAGGTATGGTATAGCTGGTAAAAGAATTAAAGGAAGATAGTGGAAGAAAAAAGACTCAAAGATAATATAATAACAAGAGACTCTTTTCTTTTTTCTTTGCTTTCTGGCTTTCGATCTTTTTAACTTGCTTAATGAGCTAGTAAGCACACATCACCATTCCTAAACCAAAATCCAGAAACTTTGACTTGATTTTGGTTTCAGCAGAGGAAGTTTCAGTTGAATTCATCATCTTTTTACATAAGAGTTTGGGATCTTAAAGTAAAGGGAGAAAGAGAGGAAGGAGGATTTGGCTTGATGGGGTGTTCTCTGATATTAGCCTGCTGGGGAGGGAGGGTTAGGGTTAGATATACTGATATGGGAGCGATTGGGCTTGGTGGGCGGTGGAGCGAGGTCCCCACTTGGCCCCTTCTCCTCTTTCTCTCTCTCTCTCTCTCTCTCTCTCTCTCTCTCTCTCTGTTAATTTGTCTCCAGCATTCTATATTCTCCCTCTTTCTTTCTCTACGTTAAATATATGGTATGTGGTATTTAAATAGCAAGAGTAACATAAATTTATGATTATTATTTTAAAATTTTAATTTTATTGTTGTTAATATTTATTATAATTAGTTGTAATAGTATTCATTATACCTTCATATATATAAATATATATATGTATATGGCATATTCAACATGAGATATATTATCTTAAGTAAGCTTAATTCCATTTACATAGCAAACCAAGTCCTTATCTACAAAGGAATTCAAACCTCTTTCTTTTAATTCCCGAACCAAACCCTCTTTTCTTCCGAGGATCTATTAAAGCTTCTGATTGAGGTATATTTTGTAGGCTGAACCTGAATCTATTGCATGTTTGGATGAACATAGACATATATATATATATATATATATATATATATGGCGTAGTCTGATGGAGTTTATTCTTATGTCGAACGTAAACGTTGGAAGATCATATAGAACAATTGCACAACAAAAAAGGGTTAAAAACCCTAATCTCTGTTAATGCTAATATATATATATATATAAACAAAAAAGTTTAATTATTTAAAAGGAAAATGAATCAACAGGAGTATATATGTAAATTAATTTGTCTAATGTAACTTCTAACTTGTTAAGTTTAGCTCCTCGTTTAATCAAAAGTGATTTGAATCATATATATATATATATATATATATATATATGTTTACTATGAGACAGTAAAATATTTATAAGCGTTTCACTTTTCATACATTCCAC
>JBBYHM010000010.1:5702492-5726618 GCA_038381775.1 Adansonia rubrostipa | reverse complement strand
ATATATATATATATATATATATGTTTACTATGAGACAGTAAAATATTTATAAGCGTTTCACTTTTCATACATTCCACATGACCTGACCCTGCAAAATGCAACGAGGCTCAACATTTAACGTTACTAGAATCCACGTTCCATTTATATTCGACACGTGTCTCGTCCCCCCGCCCCCACCCCCACCCCCCAATTTCTTTAAATGCTTTTAAGGGGTTCACCGTCCATTCCATTTTTCTCAGTCATCTTTACGTTTCCTGCAAACACGCCCTCTTCAGTTTACTTTGGTAAGTTCCCCACTCATTACTGTTAATATTAATAGGCTTTAATTATTCTTTGAACATGGTTATAAAATTAGGTTTAATTCCCAATACATTTTTTATAAATATATAATCATTTGTTTTACAAATTAATTTAAACAAATTAAAACAACTTGCCTAAGTTAAAGAGTACTAACTATATTCTCACAAATAAATGATGATATAAGTGCATGTAATTTTCTAATTAAAAATTTGGGTTAATTGAATATATATATTCAATCACATGCGAAGTACGTAAAAAAAAAAAAACAAAAAGAAGATAAAATATTAGAAATCCAATCATTGAAGCACAGAAAATCCTATATTTATCGAGAAAGAGTAATCAGACTAAAATCCTGTAAAATGTAGAAAATCCTATGTTTATCGAGAAAGAAAGAGCAATCAGAATAAAATCCTATGTTTATTGAGCGGCAAAATCCAGAGTATTGGGGGTTGGCGGTGAGCGAGAAAAGACGCGTTGAAGGCGCTGGCAGAGAAGCACAACCAACGCAAGGCAAAGGCAATGGCATTGAAATTTGTAGAAGCAGCTAGCTAGCACGGAGAGAGAAGCTGGTAAATGCTTGTTAAATGTTGTTGCTGGCTTGTTGGTACGCCAGCCAACGGGCAGCTGAGCCTCAAGCAAATGGTATCTTTGTCAGTTATCACCAAGACTTATCTCCAGAGATAATATTAGGCATAATACAATATATGACAGAAATATAATATAAAGAAATTAATAATGCATGAATTTTTTATAATTTATATAACATAAAAAATTTATATAAATATAAAATATTTTAAATATAATTATAATATAATAAAATATATAAATAGGTCAAGGTGCAAGCAAACCCATGTATTAAAGATGCATTTTGTCGGGGTTTTCTCTCTTTCCTTTTAGAGGAGGGCAGCTCCTTGGACAGCCTTCACAACCACAAATTGGATTTGTACCAAAGTTGATGGGAATTAAGCCACTAATTTGTTTAATTAATTAGGTGGGTTCATATCTTTTTTTCCAAACCTCAATGTCTAAGTCTTTGTCTATGGAACATAGAGTAGTCTATAATCTATAGATTATGTACCATGCTCAAATATAAACTAAACCCCATTAAATTAAATGTATAATTAAGTTAAATATAGAAATATATTATCAAAATTTTCTTTTTAAAATTTAATTATCAGAACAAGGATGTTTAAGATATTTGATGTTTGAAGTATAATTAGTAATTAAAAGAAATTTTGATACTATTATTATTATTATTAAAAAATAATTTATCAGCCTTAAAGTCGGGAAAAAAAACTCTTTAAGGTAACATACGATAAGAGTATACAAGAATTTTTTTTATTTTTTATTCGTTTGTAAACATAGGATTCACAAAGAAGCTGTTATTTCATTGTTATCATGACCATGTTATGAATATGATGGTATCTGTTTCTTGGTTCCTTTGCAGATGACTCCAAAACTAGGGGGTTCATTACTTTTTTTTTTCCTACTAATTTTAACTTTATAGTTGTTCTTGGCTTTGTCAAAGATGCTTATTGTGACAATTTTTAAACCCAAAGCCTATAGTTGCTATCATATATACATATACAGATATATATATATATATATATATATATATATATAAGGATCAATTTATATTGAAAGATTGATATTTTTAATAAATTAATCACTAAATTAAATAATATAAATATTCGTCAAGCACATAAAATTTTAAATTGATTTGATACTCATATCATGTTAATTGAGAATATCATCTCTTCATATATTAAACAATCAAAATTTTTAATCGAACAAATAATAAATATTTTTAATTTACTTTAAATTTGATGTGCATAATTTACACAGAATAAAATAGTTATAGTAAACCAAAATAAATCTTGTAAAAAATCACAAAAATTTATAAAACTAAATTAATTTTATGCCAGTATAAGTGAACACTTTTTAATATATATATATATATATATATATATATATGTAATGTAAAAATGTCACTTTAGGTTGGATTATTAGTTGAAGTTAATTAATCATATCAAGCCAATCGCGTAATTAAACTAAATCTCTTTCCATCCAGATGCAGAACCTTTATACATTCGCATTTCAAGGCTTTATGCTAAAGTTGACAGCCATAAAAACGATATACACTAGTTACTTAAATCATAGATAATAATTATTAATAATAATCAATTCTGACTTCAATTAATTTGATAATTTAGCTATATATATATATATATATATAGAGAGAGAGAGAGAGAGAGAGAGAGAGAGAGCTAGGGCAAGAATGATTACGCCGTTATCAAGCCGTCTTTGTCATAAATATTGTATAGCACGAAGATAAATCTATTATATAGAGCATTGCAGATAGAAGCTCGAAGCTTATAAATGGTATAAAGCACTAGGCCAAGTTAAGCTTTATCGTAACTACCTCATTCCTCATTATATCTTTTGCTTTGTTTTTTTTAACTTGTAATTACTTATAATTTCATTTCCAATTACTTGTAATTCTTTCATTTGTTTATGGTTTTTAAAATATATAACCTTGTAAGCAGGATTTCTATTTCTTTGGATAAAAGATTCGATATTAAGTTTAATTATGTGAGTTGCAAAGGAGAATTTAGGCCCCGCAACTAATGATATATATATATATATATATATATATATATATATATGAGCTGAAAATTGGTAGATTCGAGATGTTGAAAGAGTAACAGCTAACAAAGAGGATATAAATTATCAAAGCTACTACTTTTTTTTTTCATCTTTAAGACCAATACGAGATATGATTATGATATGAAAGAATAAAAATAATTTTAATCTGAAATTTAAATTAATTGATTTATATAATTATTTTAAAAATAATATTTAATAAGTTTATAATTCAAATCTTTACATTTGTAATTTTTATCTTATATCGTTAAATTGTAAGCTCCAAGTCAATTTGTAAAGAATATAATATATATTTATATATATATATATATATATATATAGAGAGAGAGAGAGAGAGAGAAAACAAATTAAATATGAAAGCCTTTATCCGAAAAAAAAAAAAATTAAACAAAGAACATGAATTTAACCGAAAAAGAAGAAGACATTGCATCAGTATCCATGCACATTAGTATATTAATCTTTGTTTTGTTTTGCTCTTCTTTCATTTAGATGTATAAACTACATAGTAACTTTCAATATGGAAAATTCAGCAAAATAGCGTTTATTATTCTTTTAATGATATAAACTCATATAACGCTGAAGGATAAATATAAATTCTTTAATATATATAGTCTCAATATATATATACATATATGCATCCTCATTCTGAATGTTATATTGTATGATTCGGTGAATTTTTTGCATATAAAGACTTGGTTTGGGCTTTAAAGTATTTGCATTTTATAATGTTTTATATTTGTAAGTACGAAGCTCGAATTATTATTTAAATAATATATATTTTTTATTTAAATTTAATTAATTTTTTTTTACAAATATTTTAATTTATTTTAAATTATAAAATAGAATTTCAATATCACTTAGGCCGGAAGAAACAAAGTGGAGCTCAAATTTCACTTCTTTCGTAATGAAATAAAAATATAGATAAATGTCATGCTTTGCCTTACATTACGGCTACTCTAAACAAAAATCCTTTTTTCAAAACAAAACCCTCTGATTACTCGAAGGCATGAGTCTCGTTGACATGACAAGTTGGGTTCTTCAAGATAGGCATGCCGAGAAGAACTTTTCTTACCTGGAGACAGCAAAGTGTGGAAATTGATGATGAAAATAAGATTAAAAATAAAATAAAATAAAACATAGAAACTATCACAACTATAAAGGCTAATTGACTGATCAAACTATAATTTACTGTCTTATCTTAATAAAGTCCAATATAATTTAATTAAACAAATCAACCAATCAAAGAACTATATTATTATAAGTTAACCACGTCCATGGAGAGCTAAGAAAGTTAAGACAAAAGATGGGACCAAAACAAAGGAAATAAAACTAAACGACATGTGAAAGGCACCCACCATTGCCTCGAATCTGGCATGTTCTTGCCATGTTTCAGCTTTTCTCATCTCTTAGCAGTTCAGAGGCTATTGCATCCTCATCTGCATATTCTCCGGAGGGAGACCAACCCGAGACTAGCTTTTTTCACATGTCGGGTAATTAGCACTTAAGATTAGACGCTAAGTAAACGACAAATCAAGGTGCCCCCATGTGATGTGATCGATACATGGCAATCGATGTGGAATCTTATTCAATGTTGATCATTAAATTAATCATATATATATATATATATATATATATAATCAGCAATTGTTAACCAAGATGCTTAACATCGTTTCAACGGAATGTGTTAGAACTCGATTGTTTCACACTAATTCTTCCCTTTGATGTTGAATTCTTCATGTATGAACTTTGACTTATTCCTACCCACCCATCTTGGAATCCTTCAAAAGTTACATGAATCTGTAAATATGATTCATCCTAATTATATTAATTAATTCATCCTAATTATATTAATTAATTTATGTACAAATGATTTAGTTATTATGAATTTTAAACATATTAAAAAAAATAGTGATGCTATTTGTTCTCTGTTTTTTAGTCTAAAATGTTTTAATCGAGAAAGAAATTTTCTGCAGACTAGAAATGCAGCTCCTTAAATGAAAGAAGTACCAAAACTAAAGGATTCTTTTCCCCGAATCTAAGTTATGGGTTCTTAAGTAAGGTTGCTTCTGGCGCAATTGGGCCTAAACTGACAATGAACCAACCTATTTGAACTTCCGTTGGTAATTTGTGTATGAGATTAAAGCAGCACTTTTGAGAGAATAACAAGCCACATTATCATCGTTAATCGGCAAGCATTTCCCAATTGAGCAATCTAGGGATCCTTTCAAGGCCATTTAAAAATGGCCCAGGACACGATAGATTTAGAACCACATAGCTCAGCTGGTTAGGCCAGTGGACAAGTACTACGAATTGGTTTGATCGATTCTCCCCATAATATGAAGTGGGAGCTTCCAATAATAATAATACTGGAGAGTGTAGTGCGGTTGGTGTCTATGAAGATGATACTTGTAGTTCTGACGGTTATAATGAGGATGATGACATTGCTGAACAGATCGTACGATGTCAAAGAATATGGTGACGATTTGCTGATAAGAATCGAAGATTTCATTACTAAAGGTCAATAATGGATGGAAGGGCCATCAGATCTTTGCGTATAATGAAAGAATAAAAATCTTTCATACATCCACCCATATGCAAGTGTGAGAGCTTGTATTCATAAAGTTTGCTCTTTGGAAGACTTCAAAGCATTCAAATACAACACTTTTTTATGCCAAAACTGTAAATCGAATGACAACTTGTAAAAGTGTGGGCATAAAGTTAAGAAACATACAGAAAACTATTACAATTATTAGCTCATATGATGAGGAAATAATAAAGAACACTTAACCGAGGCCTGTTCCTGCATCCTTACGAGGTGCATCTGCCTTGATACGAGGTGGTCTGACTATGCGATCAATAAGCCCATATTCAAGAGCCTCTTGAGCATTGAAGCGTTTCATCCTACTTAAATCCTTGTTAATCTGCATGCATACATTCGTTGGTTATGATAGATGAAACAATGAACATATCAACAATCACGGAAAAAGAAAAATAAATGAACTTTCAGCAGCGAGAACAAATGAAAGCTCAAAAGGGAGATTTTAATGTGAATGTTTCTGTTTAGCAACTGCTGAATATCTGTTTAGATCACAAAGGCAAAAAGGAAAGCTGGCAATACTCAAATGAAAAAAAAAAAAAAATTTTGCAATACACTTTTGAGCTTGAGCTGTTAACATCACCTTCTCAACAGACTGGCCTGTGTTCTTAGCTAGCTCACTGAAAAGGTAATCTCTGATTCTAAGAAGCTCATTTGCTTCATTACGGATATCATCAGCCTGTCAACATTTGATAATTTTATGATCATTAAAATGAATAACACCGAAAAAAGTTCAATATGGTTCACCATAGCAAGATGCAGTCATACCTGACCACGAGCTGCACCAGCTGGAGACTGTAGAGCAATTCTTGAAAGAGGCATTGCAAAGCGATTACCCTTCATGTATAGGAAACAAACAAAGAATGATTTTAGATTTCAGCTTCAAATAATAGATGCAATCACATAAGACATAAAAGAAAATTCCATAATCCAATAGTAAGGTGCAGAACAGCAATGATGCACCTATCATGGGTTATAAAAGCCCAATCAGGTCAGGGGCTAGCTTTTTGGGTTGCTAGCATTACATCCAGACCAACATAGAAGGAAATTTAAGAACCGCCCTGCAGTAAGCATAGCTAAAAAAGTTTATAGATTTAGTTGGAGAGAGATACCTTTTCCCCAGCTGCAAGAAGGAAGCCTGCTAGATTGTAGGCATAGCCGACACAGTGGGTGCCCACAGGACTCTTTAAGCTTTGCATTGTGTCATAGATAGCCAAGCTTGGAGTAAGCTGTAAACAAAGCCAGTCCATATCAGATAGTGACCAAAGAAAACAAAATAGAAATAGAAATATATCATCAGCAAAAGCTTAAAAAAAAAAAAAAACTTACATCTCCACCAGGACCATTAATGTAAAAATAAAGCCTTTTATTATCATCAATACTATCAAGGTATAACATCGTTGCCAATATTTGATTACTAAACTCCTCATCTATATGTTGTCCGATGAAGATAACTCGCTCTCGATACTGCATCCAAGGTATGTCGTTAGCCTCTAGAAGCCACCTAATAGAATTTAAGTCTTGTTTGAAATTACAAGAAAACAAAAAGATTCAAGCAATAATCAAAATCTATGCCAGATGCCAATGGTATATCCAAAACAGATTATCAAATTTTGAACCAAAAGCAATTAATATAACAGCAGAACAGTAAAAGAAAGTCAAAAGAGTAGAAAGAGTGTAGTACATCAATATCTCCTACATAACATGACTCAAAACAGTATGTATGTTACAATCTGCTAAGTTTACAACTACATTCTCTGTCCTTATAATATAAAAGTTAGCTGTCCTACATAACATGACTCACTAGGGCATTCCATAAATCAACCCATTGCCAAGTTCCTTCACCAGGAACTCTATAGGGAACTTTAGGAGTTCCTATAGGCATCATCCCAGCTCGCGACCTTGTTGCTTTGCAGTTCTGTGTTCTGCAGACAAAGAAAGGCACGATCATCAAGAGGTTTGAAGAAATAATTGGAAACTTGAATTTAGCATTGCCGTGTATTATACAGTTGAGATTACATCAGAAAAATCTCTCCATTTCCAAGAAAGAAAATAAGTAATATCAGGATAACTAGATAAGGCAAGCATAGCAGATACACAATAGACAATCAAACATGCCGAAATGCTTCAATGATGCTTAAAGGAGCAAGCTTTACATCAACCTTATCAAATATAAACATTAAAAGATGCCCTTTTTTTTTGCCCGGAACCAAAAATAAAATTCAAGAAGTTACACCTAATTTTTAATTGCAAGAAGCACACTGTGTAAAATCCAAAATTCGAATTTTTAAACTGCAAGATTGCCCTAGAGAGTCCAATAATCAAAATAAATAGGAAAAACTCCAAATCCCCAATCACAAGCCATTAGGATTTAAGAACAATTAATAATATTAATAAATTCAAACTAGAGACTAGTTACCCGCATTGGAGACTCTTATGAACTCTGCTATAGAAGTCTGCACTCAAGTTTGGCCTCGCAGTTGCAAACAAACCTTTGAAAATTCAAAAATTAAAAAAAAAAATCAAAATTAGGGTAGATGTATAAAAAAAAGAGTCGGATTAGAGTATAGAGTAAAGAAAACGAACATACAGGGAGATTGAAGCTTCAAACCAGAGTAAAGCCTAGTCCCACAACTGCAAAACAATAAACGAAGAAAATATAAATACCCATGTCATATGTATACGTATAAAGATACACTGTACATGTATTATAGAGTGAAAGAAATAGAACCTGAGAGAAGGGTGATGAAGATTTGCATTAAGCGAGGTTGCCATTGTTTTGGGGGTTTAAAGAATCCGAATAGAGTTCTATTAGTAAGAAGGCGGAGAAGATTGAGGAAGGGTTGGATGATATAGCAAGGATCTGGGGGTGCCGTTACGATTGTAAATATGTTCATGGAACAAATCGTTGCCCGTTGGATTAGATACAGATGCAAAAAGAAAAGATTGCAGACGAGACCACCAGATAGCTGCCCTAACGGACATAAAGTTCGCACTTCGGTCGAACTCGAACTCTACCAGTTGTGTCTTTTTTTTTTTTTTTTTGGGTTCAAATTTTTAAAAAAAGTTTTTGAACCAAATTTGATACCTCTTTCATAGCGGTACATATGTTTATAGTTATAATAACTCTTATTAACAATCATTTAATATTATTATTTTAATCACATATATTGATATTCGAATCTTACACTTATTAAATAAATCAAATTAAATAAAAAATACACCAATCATTGAATATTTCATCAAAAAAAATAATCATCATAATGTAACGTGGGATTAAGCCTCCAAAAGGTCTTGGAATGATAGCCAGACTTGCATTATTAAATCCAAGTTCCAAATCCAAATATAGCCCTTAATTATATAAGGGTCTGATGCGAAAAGGAAAATGGGATGTCAGCAATGGCTCATATTCATAAATGGAATTTTTTTTTTTTTTGGATTAGCTCCATTAAAGAAGAAACATATAACAGGGAAATGATGGGATATTGAGCTCAACTCATGTTGGCTTCTCGTACGAATTCTGGTCTCTGAACTCAGCTATGGCACTTCGTATCATCCCAGCGACGTCAGGTTGCACGAAAAAATGAGTATTATCCAAAACATGTATAATAAACTTTTGCGACGCTGGCAGCGAGTTATTCAAATTCACGATAAATTGTGCCATAGGAATGTCACTGAAAAATACAATGAAACAGAACCCTTAGCTGCAATGTGGAAGTCAGAGAATAAGAGGGAAAACTTGATAAACCACTAAATTTGGACACAACATGAAAAAAAAAAAATCAAAACATGACACCAATACATAAAATATCAAAATCTATATAACATGAATTATTAACGTATCAAAATTTTATATAAACATATAACACCTTAAACATAACTATGACATAAAAAAAATAAGATGAACATGATATGAATACTTGGATCATAGGTCTGCATATGATAGGCAACAAAAGAAAGGACTTCTATGTGCAAAATATTTTAACCATTTAGACAGATGGCCAATCAAGTTCCATTCAATTGTTACATCAATGAACAGTTATCAAGTGTCAAATGCCAGACAAATAATAGAATCACCATGCTATGAGCTTTAGATAGGATAGTTCTACTCTTCCTCCAATTAGTCGCAGGATTCCAAGCACCAATCAAGGCTTCAATAAAGCACGGTTCTCATAGTTCTCTTGATGTATTTTAGAGCTTCAAAATGAAGCTGATGTTGCCATTTAAAACTGCAACACCAATGCCCCAACTGGCCAGATGTAGACAACTAAGACGAGGGGGAAAGAAAAAAGCTATGCTACCTAGACTCTTTTCCCTAAAGTATTCATGATCAACATATATTTGGACATAAGTATAGCAGCATGATCTTTCAAAAATATGAAAAAAATTTTAAATTAGGTATACTCATGTTAAATACATACCCATGTCTGATGCTTACCCTCCAAAACCAGGCAACATGGGCAAAAAGAAGCAACAATTGAACATTGAACCCTAAAACATATTAGTACAATAATTATATCCATCTTACCAGGAAATGAACAGTCCTTTAGTCGCATTGACCATGATGAATCAGCAACCTTAAAATCTGAACTGCTACACGGACCACTACAGATTAAGAGGAAATTATATCATAGATATCCACGGGCTGCAAGTTAATTATCATAAAAAAGGAAAAAGGGCAAACATATACTTAGATGCATTATGCATGATGAATTTCATTTCAGATTTATTGGGGCTAATATGTCAATTACATTTTCCAACTAAATGGAAGCCGAGTGAATAAACATCACATTGAGCAGCCCCTCAAAAATGAAAATGAAAGAAGAATAAAAAAAAAAAAGGTGAAAATGGAGGTATCCTGTATCTCTTTGCCCTTGAGGAATAAGAACAACCTATATCTCCTCTTTAAAATAAAATCTTAGGCAACTCTGGTGGATATCATTCTAGATTACTGACTACTGAAGGAAAGGAATTAAGATTTAGCAATGTCCTTGAACCCAAATTATGCAGGACTCCATGCACTCTTTTGAAGGAGGAGGTGGACATTCAATATCAACTTGCTACCCCAAACCACATTGTGAGTCTGACGGCCTCTATGCTAGCAGTAAATGCCTGCTTCTGTTAATGGTGACGCATCCAGGTATCTTGGCCAGCTTCTTCTTTCCATATTCTTTCTCAATCTTCTGGCATCACTCCACCTCCCAATAGAGGCATAAATATTGGCCAGGAGCAAATAATAGCCAGATGTACCAGGCTGCAACTCAAAGCAATTGTCAACAGCAATCTCTCCAAACTCTCAACATGGTTATGTAAGCTATAGTTAGGAAGCAAAGCTCCCAAAACTACAGTATGAGCCTTCATCGACTTGCTCTTTATATGTTCATATGCATTTTCCAATCTTCCTGAACTGCATAAAAGATCAACCATGATGGCATAGTGATAACTTGAAGGCACAACTGAATTGTCCTTCATAAAATTAAAGCATTGGTGGCCCTCTTCAACCAGGCCAGAATGATTATACGCAGTTTAATAACCCAGTGAAGGTAGTCAAATTTGGTTGAATTTCTGCATCCACCATTTTTTGGAACAACGAGATGGAATCAAAGGCCTTACCATTGACGGCACATACCAATATCCTTCGACTGTAAGCAGCCACATCGTTCTTTCCCAGACCATGAAAGAGGTTATATGCCTTACCAATACTCCCACACTTTGCATACAAAACAATTAAAGCTTATTTAAATTCCAGCTTTAGCTATATGCTAATCCATCTAAATTCCAGCTTATTTATGTAAGACTCAATCCATGAACCAAATCTCAATGTTCCTTGTTGTGAACAAGCAGATATAATGCTTGCCAAAGTTATCCCATCTAGGTGGATACTAACACCTGCTTTAAGCATCTGTTCAAATAACTTTACGGCTTCCTTTAGTTGGTTGTTTTGAGCATAGCAAGATATCATGGCATTAAAGGCTAAATGATCTTTCTTTTGCATTTTATCAAAGAGTTCACCAGCAAAGTCGACATCCCCAAAGTTGCAAACGCAGAAGGTGCTGTTCGTGGTTAAGACTACTAATAAAGACTTGATAATGAATTTGTTTCGCCTGTTTGATAGTTAGCTGGTTAATTAAGAAGCTCTTTTAGCCTATGAACCAACATCTAGTATACAAGGCAGATAAAAATGGGCACAATTTAAACCATTTGGATTTTGCAATCTCAAGTAACCAATCAAAGATCCTAAATATGCTTGCCCTATTGGGTGGTTATCCTTATCAAGTCAAAAACAACGAAATAAATAAGTGTTTCAGCAGATTGTTCGATCAATTATAGACACAATCCGAATAAAAAATATCAAACTTCACAATAAATGTAAAGGAAAATTTTTCCTTTCTCACTTTCTAATTGCCAAAAAAAATCCCCAAAGTGAAAAACAGTGAAAAAAGAAAAAGGAGAAGAAAATCGAAGCACTTTGACTCTCAACATATAGAAATCTAATCTTCGTAAAGGCTATTCGAACGTTTTTCGACCAAATCGCATTGGATTCTAAAAAAATTCAAGTTATGTAACAAGACGTACCTGAAAGAGACGGAATGGAAACACCGGCTTTGAACCAAGGTAGCTAACTTCGCTGCCTTTTAAAGACTGGTTTGAAACCTAGAGTACTTCGTTTTAAACACTGACATTTGTCGTTTCGGGTCGGATCCATATAACCCGTTTTATTTCAGCTCATAGTAGCTATGTTTAATTTTATTTTTTCCTTTTATAAAGAAAAGTTCATAATTGGGGAAAAAAATTACACATATTGAAATTAAACCAATTTGCAATTTCTCTGATTCAAGGGTTTTTTTATTTCAGTCGTGATTTTCTAAGCGTCGCGGAATATTAAAGAAGGGACCATCTATTGTCAATTTCCATTTTCTTGGATTTCCTCCCCCCCCCCCCCAAAAAAAAAAAAAAAAGAAAACTGGGAAGGATTACAAAGGAAAATCCTGGTCCAAGTAATTCGAGTTCAATTCTTTTAATAGGAAAAAAAATAAAGGCAAAAAAGCAACTAATTTCACAATCAAACAAAAAATGCAAGATTTTTTGCTGTTAAATTAGAAATCGGAAAGCTCATTGTTTGATCAAAATCCAAGCATAAGGCAAAACAGATACTAGATGCCTGAAAATATATATATATATATATTTAACTAAAATCAGCTGCAATTCTTACAATCATACAATCCTGGAAATTTATGCTATATCAGTTTACAACAGACGGAAGTTGAAATAAGATTCAAGGAAAAAAACTGTGTGAACGGTCCCCCCCCCCCTCCCGGCTGGATGGCAGCAGTCTAGAGAAACAAATGCTTCAAGATAAGAAAGCTGTCGTCTCCGGTTAATCATCTATATCGTCTAATGTGGACCAGATCATCCTATCAAATATATATACATAAAAGTTCCCATGTTAGCAGCTACTAAAAATAAAAAGTAACACGTTTTGAGGAAGAAAACCATGTATTGTCCCAAAAAAAAAAAAAATTACCAAAATATGGCGAAAAAGATGAGAACAACAAGGTAGCCGAGCTTAAAAAGGCGCTGCTTCTTCTCCAAAGGAAGCAAGTTAAATATCTCTGTAACATCTACCAGGTGCTTTTTCCGCGTGTAACTGATAACAAGAGAAAGCATATATAATTTCAACAGCACTCGACAAATTATAAAACTTAATAGCAGCATATTGTTTTTTTTTCCCCCCGCAGAGTAAAATTTCATTTGCTCTAAGAGTCTCGATGCCCTTATCCATGATTGATATTATGAAAAGAAACTTAATTTAGAGCAAACAAATAAATACAATTATGCAAGACACCCAGATTCTTGGGCACAATCTTCAGTCAGTAGAGGCGAAAGAAAGCTATCTTCAACCATAATGCAATTCTCAAATCCGACTAACTTGGCACAAGAGACAGATAATACTGTTTGGGCCCTCCAATGATTGTTTGTTACCCAATTAAGCAGCAAGTCATTACTATGACTCCATATATTGATATAACATTGCCCATAGCCTCACACATATTACGCTCATCGGATAAATCACACTTTTCTTTACAATTAGTGCTTTAATAGCACAAGTCTCTATCCTAAGAGAGGGTAAAAGGTCAACAGAGCAAACAATAAGCTATTGTCAATATTCATTTTCACCACAAAGTTCAGGATACCAGCGAAGTGTAGGCATAGAACAAAATTTCCACTTTCATGAAGTTCCAATGCTACCTAGATTAAGTTAGTAACTATTCATTGATGCATGTCTTTGCACAAGTTAGAAGTTACAAATCTTAAGAGCCACAAGGCCCACAACTCATCATTCGCATTATCAAACAACTTCTTGGAACTAAATAGGTCAGTCAACCTGACATAGGGTTGCAAGCTAAATATATAAGGGAGCTGCAGCGAAGAAATTTGAAATTAATTGTGAATCAAAACTGGAGAAAACTATCATTTGACCGTTTTCCTCAAAACAGACTAAATTGATAACAAAAAGTAGAAGAAGAAGATGAGAGAAAAACTTACAGTCTCACATTGTAGTATAGATACGGAGCACATAACAGTGACATAACCCAGTGCCCGGTTAATAGAAAGAATACACATAAAAATCCTTGGAGGATAAATTCTGGCAAGACCACTTTGTTTATCCGTGATGAAGAGTCGTAAGGATTGATGTAATCGAACTCTAAATCAGCCAAGCACATGAGCTGCAGCAAAATTATCAAGCTGTTAAAATCCCTTACCTGTTTCTCATGTAACCAGAACAATCTTCAGATGAACAATAACATCACTAATGAGCTAAGCGCCACGATGATGATTTCTGCTGTCAAACTTCTTTAGTTCTTTTATGTTTAAAATCCAAAACAAAGCCCCAATAACCTAGTTCCTCGAATCAAAGGGCAGTGGGAGAATATTCTAGGAATCAGGACTTCAACTCCATGGTTTTTCTCTGATAATTCACAACACCCTTTTTTACAACAAAATTCAACATACCCAGATAACTGCACTCCACAAATAATATTTCTTCTCAACAGAAAGACACAAGGTGTTGCATCTATAAGTGATTTTCTTGCAACTAAATTGAAGAATCAAATAAATAATCACTGCCCACCAAGCTAACAGCAAAGCATCATATAATTCTAAAAAAAAAAAAGGATATAAGCAAAAATACATGCATACCCAGAAAAGAAAAACCAAGATTCTAGGGTTTAAGAGGGAATGGAATTGACCTGATAAACAAGGAGAACGAGAAGGGCAATGAGGATGAAGAAAGAAATCAGCCATATGAAGAGATCTCCCATGCCTCTCTTTATCTCGCCCCCTCTTCCTACTCTTCCCTTTTTCTTATTTCTCCCTTTGGACGACGCAGCCCGGACGATAGCCTCGGCGAGACGGGGATTTGGCTGTGCCGGTGAAAAATGCGAAGGGGTCTTCCCTGTCTCTGATAGTACTAGGAAGAGACGATGAGGAAAAGCTGTTAGCTTGGCCTTGTTTACTCTGAATTCTGAAACGCCTGAAAGATCCGACCAAAAGTAACCAAACAAAGTACCCTTTCGAGTTTAAGACTTGTAGATTTTCTTACTGTTTTTCACTTCAAGTATCGTTTGGAAACAAATAAATAAAAAAAAAAAAACAAGAACTTTTACAGTCCTACAACAAATAGAAATAGAATACCCATTTGCTGGAAAAATCAAAATTTTAGGAATGTTTAAATTAAATAAAAAGGTTTGATTTTTTCTTTAATATTACCCAGGTCATTAAAGGTAAATAAATAAATAGATTACCGATTTTGACCACAATTTTTTGAAAAAAAAAAAAGTGAATTTTTATCGAATATATATATATATATATATATGAATATATGATTAAGAATTGCTTTCTATGCAACGAAGTTTTGTAATTTTACATTAAAAGCTTTATATATTTTTTTAAATTTTTTTTATTTTGAAAAATATATTAAAACATTTATAATTTTATTAATTTATTTATAAAATTTAAAAATATCACAAGATAATTAATAAAATAATTTTTTATTATTAATTTCTTTTATTTTTATGATGTGGTTAATAAAAAAAATCACATATTTCCTTAGTATTTTCTCTTTAAATAACATTACACTTTTTACCAAAAACAGAACATTACACCTATTACCAGAACAAGAAAGGTATTCTTCATACAAACGAAAATAATCTCTTTTTTTTCTTACTAAAAGAGAAAGATACTGCGGTGCCAATTTATTTGTAACTTTTCTTTATAAATTTAGCTTATTTATTTAAAAAGTACTCTCCACTTGCAAAACTGAAAAATAAATAAATAAATAAATAAAGCACATGCCTTATTCAAATATATGACCTCTATTAAATTATTTTTTATATCATTTAAAGTTATTAATTTTATAAATTGGATTAAAAAATTATTATCTATTTCATTTATTATTTAAAATTTTTTTAAAAATATTTATCACTTAAATTTGATAATATTAAATGTGACACAAAAAAATAACAATGTAAACATTATAAAATCACAAATATGTCAAAATTCATATAAAATAAATTATTAATATATTAAAATTTATATAATATTTAATACATTAAATATAATTATAATATAAAAATAACATGAATATAAAATAAATATATAAATTATTAAATCTAAATATTGCTATCACTTACTAATTTTTCTTGTGAAATTTAAAATCTAAATTTCTTAGAAATTATTTTCTAACCTTGTATAACAGATTTCTTGTAGAAACTTTTTCCATTTAAATAAGAAAAAGAAAAAGAACATTATATCATACAGATTGTCGATAATACATGGGAAGAGTGGAAAGAACTAGCTAAAGGCTAAAGCAACAAGTCCATAAGCTTTGTCAAAGAGAAAAACAGGGACTTGGGAGTCAACTTTGCCTTCTCGTCAGAGCCGCAACAAATCACAGAGGAAGAAGAAGCCTTCATACACAAAAAGAAATTCCTTGACCCCAGACTTATCAGCTTCTCCCCTTCCTTTAAACCTGCTATATGTACATATATATATATCACACACAAATTATTGCAAACTCAATTATTCTCATGCAAATTCAAGAAAACAGGGAGAAACTATAACAGGCAAAGGAAAGAAACTTGCTTTCCAGGCTGAACTGCGAATAGTGAAGCTGAAAGAACTTAGGATCAGTTTCCTTCAACAATGGCCTTCTCTTCTCTTTCACGTAAATTTCTATAGCAGCTTTGATCAAATCATTCACTGTATTCTCCGATGACATCACCACATGCACTGGCCCCAAGCTACTCTCTATGTTCACATTCAGCAGCAACTTTGTTAGCCTTTGGGATATTCCATCATTCACGACTGGAAACCTCGGAGGTGGGGACGTTGTCAGCCTTGCTGGGACTGCGATAAGGCCTCCTCGCTGTTGAACGATGTCGGAATGATGCTCTGGTGGGAATGTTCGCAGTGACCTCTTGGAGGTTGACAGAACCCTGATCGAGCTAAGTCTCCGATTACCTGGAGTTCGAGGAATCATGGTGATCACAATTTTTTTTTTTTTTTTTAAAAAGAAGATAGCTTTCCTTTGCAGGAAAATGTTGGAGTTACGTTATGATTGTTTTGAAAAGTTTTGGATTTTTGTAGCGTAAAGCAAAGGAAGCGCGAAAGTTCCAGGAAATTGTCTACTTTCTGGGACTGTCCCCTAGAACTAGAGTTCAAGCTAATTTTACTTGGCCTTACTGCAAATTACTGGAAATTGGAAAATACTATGGTATTGATGGGATATTGATTTTCTTTTCTCCGGGTTAAATCAATTACACATTCATGTGAACAACGTGTAAAGAGACTGTATCAATTAATTAAATGATTTATTGGTGCATTAACTATATGCTTAATGTTTTACTACCCGTATTATATGAATCATAGATAAGTTATAAGTTGTAGGTGTTAGAAATTTGATCCAAATCTTAAATCTGAATCAATTTAGATTTTAGTAGAATTATATTCATATGAAATTATTTGTAGTTAAATTTATTTAATAAAAAATAAATTTTAGTAAATAAAAATTATTGTCAATAAGTAATTGGTTTTATAAGTTTAGAGTGGGTATTAACCTAGAGGGATATCAGAAAGTGCTTTGTAAAATACTAAGTTAATAAGATAAATAGTATTTAATGTGTTTAAACCTAAAATATGAAAAGCTATGTTTATTTCGAGGCTCGAATTCAGTTTTTATTTATTAAGCGTTTTATATATTTTGTAATTTTTATATTTATAATGAATATAAATAATTGAAATATCTCTTGTATATTTAAATTAATTACATGCTGAAGTAAATAGAGTCCTCCTATCCTGCCCTATTAAGATTGTTTTTTTGATAGCAGGAGTCAAACCAATTGCGGACTTTATAGGAACAACGTAGCAGCTTATCAGCCATGTGTGTCGGTCCATTATGCTGCAAACGGTATTATTGCTCGGTAGCAAATCTTTGCTCCTTAGTGTGGCACGAGAACCGAACAAACCCAAACAAAACTAATCGACTAGCTCCAGGATCCGAAAACTCCTCGCAATCTCCTTATTAATGCTGCCAGACAATTACGGATCAATGGGAAAAAATAAATTCTTTGGATTCGAATGTTTGTAACATGACATGGTGACCTACTATACATTGGTTCAGATGTGCAATGGGCCTAGCTTTTCTTGATTTGGGGTTTAACAAGGAAAATACATTCTTTTTATTTGAAAGGAGGATTAGAGTACACTCTTCTTGAATGAATAATCGACAGGGCATTTTATTACTTATTAGCAAAACAGCAATAAAACAATCAGCCAATCACCTTTTACTTAATAGTGCCCCAAGCAAAAAACAGCCTTAACCTAACTCAACATCGTTTTGACACTTATGCCTTGGTTCAAAAGTAAAGAGAGTCGTGCATACCCGCCCAATAAATTCATTGCTTTTACATCAAAGTTGTACAAGCTGGTCTAAGACGAAGTCAAGACTCGGCAAACCAACCAACTATGAAAAGAAAACCCAATATTATTGACTTAACCCTTCAGGCCAGCGAACCAACCAAATTTTGAGCTTCTGCCGACTGATATGATAAACGCTTTTTTTTTTCTCTTTTTTCTCTCAAAACATGTTACGCTTACTCACAAGTGTAAAATGTTAATTGGAAAGAAGCAGAATCTTTCTAGTTTTCTACCATCCTGCTCTATTTTTTATGCATAATGCATGATTTTGGTTCAACTGATTGCGACAAAGCCAATTTAAAACAGTATTTGTCAATTGTTTTGAGTCATTGCTATGGGTTTTTCATACAACTTTACCTATCTTTCATGTTTCTTTATTCGGTTCACTTCTTGCGATCACAATTGATTGATAGGCCCATTCCATTCAAAAGAACAAGAGTTCTCAACACAATCAATTGTTTTAAAATGTGATAGAAAAATAATATTATCGGTTTGAGATTAACTGGTCAGGGAATTAAATGGAACTTAAATCAAAATTCATGGGAAGTGTTTTAAGGAGTCAAATATTTATTTGAAACTAAGGTGCCTTTTTATCAGGTCTCTCTGTTTCCTCTGCAAGTTCTGCACAGCAATTGCTTGGTTTATGTTCAGATAATGCTGCCAAGCTGTTTTCTCTTGAAAAATATTGTTGTTTCTACAAAAAAATCATAGAAGCTTGAGATTCAAGTCATGTTACAAAGAAGCAAGAATTAAACTTCAAAGAAAATAGAATAACTTTTTTTCTTCATTTTTTTTAAATAAAAAGAACAATCAGCGTCATGTTCTTCAAATAAATTGATAACCCAACACAAGATAATATATACATTTTGCAAGATACAAATGATGGTAAATAATAGAAAGACAATCCCAATTCAAAAAAAAAAAAAATTGGGAAAAAAATGAGAAAAAGGAATTAGGTATCACTGTGATTGCAGTTGTTGTTAGACCAGCCTGATAATAGATTGTCTTACTCTAACAATGGTAAAAGTATGATCCTTGATTCCTGGTTATCCTCCTGATCATTTCAAGCAAACCAAGAACTTCCAGAGCCTACGCGTTCTTCTTATGATTTTGCCGAGTTTTCGAGCTATGAAACCCGGAAGCAAATATGTAGGAGGTGGAACGGCTGGAGGAGAGGTGGCTCTTGTTGGATCAATTTCTGAAACAAATGAATTTGATGCTCCATTGCTACCATGGCCACTGCTATTCTTTCTAAGATAGAAGCTTCTGCTGCCAGCATCCCCAATTGACAGTGATTTATCCAAGCCTAATCCACCAAAAACATCGATAATCAAGGAACGAAATCGGATGCAAAAGAAAAAGAACATGATCAATTATCAGTTATCAGTGAGCAGGAAATGGAGAATGTAAAAACCATGAGATCACTTACTTTGAAGGCTGAAATAGGACTGAAACAATTCCAATCCCGAATTGCAATCAAGCTTAGGAGTTCTCCCTTCTTCACCATACTTGTCTACAACAAGCTTTATAGTTTCTCCGACGCTGGACCCCAATTTGACCATGGTCCGAACTGGTCCTGGACTTCCTTCTACTGATACATTGATCACAACCTTAGCTTCTTTGTTGTAACCCTGCACCCCAAACTTCACGAAACAATTGAAGAGTTCAGTTTTCTAGACAACTGCTGACTGCTCGAAAAAAGAGCAAGCAATCGCAAGCTACAATTAATACCAATCTTTAGTTTAAAGATTTCCCCCTACTTCATTGACTAGTTTTCATGTACCACGTTCAAAATTTCTGTTGTGCAAATATTTTTACTATTGCATTTTTTCAAAATCAAAACCCTTGGCCAAAATTTAGGACATGGAAAATTAAAGTATATATATATATTGCAAATTTTAACCCAGAGAAAGAAAATAGTATAAAGAAAAATCTGGATCAAGTTTGACCAATGAACATACCTCAAAACCCTGCTTTGGAGAAGAAGAAGGGGAACAAAAGCCGGAGAAAGAAGGAGAAGAAGCGAAGACGTCAGTGCAAGTTTGAGGCCTAAACAAAGGAAGCCCTTCCCCTTCAGACCCCAAGAAACTACTCCTAATGTGTTGATCTTCACCGAAACTAAAGCTCCAAAGACACGGCTCTGACGCACATCGCTTCAGAATCCTACCACACTTCGACGACCTTTTCAACGATTGCCGACGTGTAGGAGGAGGAGGCGTCCGTAGCCTTGGGGTCGGCGATGGGTACGGCAGCCGTGGTCGCCGGCATCTTGGAAGCCGTCGTCGAAGACTCTTCTCGGACATAAGAAAAGGGGACAAGAACAGTTTCTTTGCTCTTTTTTTTTCTTGTGTGTATATTTTCACTACTAAAATTATTTTGTGTCTTTGAGAATCAAAACAGGCTTTTAGGAAAGAGGGAATGGCAGTTGGAAGAGGTAGTTGGCGGTTTGCGTGGGACTAAGGGATGGTATTTTCGAACTGGTTTGGTTTTTTTCAAGTTGTTTCCTACCTTGCCATCGATTTGGAATACCATTTTTCCTTTGTTACTTTTTTTTTGGGGGGGTTGGTTTTAACGTCAAACTATCAAATTGAAGCTTTAACTAGATTGTACAAGCCATGTATTTTTGTATTGTTTAAAATTTTTTTAATTATTTTTAAAAATATTATATATTTATATAAATTTTTATATTTTTTATTATATGTATTTTATATTAATTATTTTTTATCGGATCTAGTTTTGACGTCACGGCTTCGCGCCTTTTAGCAATAGTTAGTCATTCTCCCGTGAGGTGGGAACCACTGTCAAGTCTAGTCCACCGAAAGGTACGTCATCCCTTAAATTATTAATCATTTAATTTAAATTTAGAAAGAAAAAACAATCAATATTCCAAGTTTTTCTTTTGATAAATAAGGAATATTCCAAGTTTTTAAAGTGTTATCTAAAAAATATATATAGAGTAAATTACATTCTTGGACTTGAATTTTGAGATAAATATCATTTTGATAATTAAATTAAAAAATTATTTATTTCTAATTATCTAATATCCTAACAAATTGTAACTGTCATTTTTATGTTAAATGCTAGTTGGCATTAGTCAACTAAAACTCAAAATCTCAGAAACTACTATACGCAATTGCATCACCACACTGAGGCCTCGTTCATCGATGTCGGAATCACACAAAGTTTCATGCAAAAATGCACTTTCTCAATCTCTATTTCATCTTATCAAATTAATCTTTTCAAAAGACAGACCGCCCCTTCAAAAGCTAGATCTACCCATGTGGCTTCAACATCAGCAAAAAAATTAAAAAAAAAGGAATAATATAAAGAGGTAAAGTATTGGCCAATATTTGACTTGGAATATATGTCAAAAGCACCAATGAAGTCCAAACAAATTGCTTAATTAAATAATTTATTACCCAAATGTTTGATTCGTTTCTTAACCCTTAAAACATGGGAATGTCCATCTTTGGCTCCCAAAAGTCATCGCTAATAACACCTTCAACTTTTTTTTTTTATTTTTTTTTAAAGCACGGGTTTGCATTGGCTTTATTTATTTCCTAATTAACATTTTATAATTGAGTTTACAATTTATATATGTATATATAATATTTTTAAAACAATTAAATAATATAAAAAATCAATATAAATATATTAATATATTAAAATATATATTTTATAAATTATTAATACATTAAAATTTATATATATAATATTTTCAACATGTTATTACATTAAGACACAACACAAATATTGATGTCCTAGAAAAGACAACGCCGACTAGTTCGTTTGGTAGTAAGCACATTTCGTTGGGGAATAAACGGATAGCATAACTACAGCCCATGGAAACCGTGTCCTGGACTTGCAAGTTGAAAAAGTTTTTGCAGGCCTTTGGTATGGGCCTGTAACAAGCCATTGCCCACTCCAGACAGCCCATTGGCAATTGGGTTTTTAACCCAGTTTCCTCTCGTAGTTTCGTAGGTCTTCGTCTCATATTAGGAAAAAAAAAATGTAACACAATCTTAGGGCCATCCGGGAGAAGGTAAGGAGCGAATCAAAAAAAAATTTTTTTTAATCTAGGGGGGGAAAATAATATTCAGCATTTGAGAAATTAAATTATCTTTTTTTATCTTATGGCCCAACTATTTCGTCCTTAGAAAAATGGTAAAATCATACAATTTGTTAATAAGATATTGAATTTTTTTAATTTTAGAGAATATAAATCAAACTCTCACAGAAAAATCGTAAAAGGCGTAAAAGGTAACAGTCGTCGGGTCAAACACGGCAACGAACTCCCCTATAGGCTTGATTTTCCTGCTAGAGAATAGTAAAGATAGTGATTCAGGTTGCTGTATTTAGCATAAGAAAGCAGGATATGTATACACTATCTTCGTGTAATCTACCAGCGACGTGATGCAGAGGGTGACAGACTGTTGACAAATTACCCTTTGTTTATTTTCAAACCTAGCGTTTCCAGTTTCCACCACAACAAGTCTAATTTAACGTATATTACTACCACCATTTGAGGAGGCATTTTAAGTGTCAAGCAGACGTAATATCGGATTTTTTTTACATTAAACCAAACATTTAATGTGCCAGGCAGGAACTATTTGCTAATAAAAAGTAATTTTTTTTTAATTTTAGTGACGTAGTTCAATTTCGAAAAGAATATATATATATATATAGTTGAAGAGTGTACCAGAAATCATGAGCCATCCATTGCCGCAGAAAAACACATGGAGATTAATAGTATTAGCAGCATGTTCATCTCGCATGCTATTTTATGGTTTCTTTAGCTCAATCCACTTTATGCTCAAAACTCATGAGATGTATGAGTTCATCATTCATGACTCATCATATCTGTGCTTATTGAAAATGGCAAAGAGAAACGTCATTTTTTAGTAAATTTAATAATATTAAATATAATACGAAAAAATATTAAAATAAGATACAAATATATAAATATCTTAAGAATATAAATGTAATATGAAAATATAAATTATTTAAATTTTATTAACGAGTATCTTTAGAGATTCTTTAAAATTAATTAATATACTATTTATAATAATAAAAATATATTAAATATAATAATTAATAATTTTATTTATTATTTTAAATACATTAAACAATAATAAATAAAATAACCTTAAACTGTTTTAAGACCTCGTTAATAAAATCCAATTATAAAATCACCCGCATGATTGGATTTTGAAAAGCATCCCCTATTTTTTTTACTGATGATAAAAAAAAATGATTAGAGGGCCTCCCAATTCCTCGCATCAATAATAACAACCTAATTAAAAATGTTCAATTAAGGTATATTTATAAATATCTGCCAATAAGAATTAAATTATTATCTTTTAAAAAATATATTTATTCTATTATTTTATCAAATTAAAAATATTAATCAGTAATTAATGATATTAATTAAAATGACATTTAAAAATAATATTAATAATATTATTTTTATCTGAATTGAATAAAAAAATTCAAAATAATAAATAAAGATCTTATTTTCTCCACTACTTTCTGGTTGGTGGACTTGAATCATTTGGTTACTTGCATGATGTCAGCGAAATAATCAGCTT
>JBBYHM010000010.1:5592406-5615668 GCA_038381775.1 Adansonia rubrostipa | reverse complement strand
CCCCCCCTCCCCCCCCCCCCCCCCCCAAAAAAAAAAAAAAAGAAGGAAAAACAGCTTCTTTGTCTTTTCGTTTGTACACCGCACAAATGCACTTCCACTTACAGACCGAAGGGGCGGTGGAGCTCGCGGGTTTTGCTTCGATTTGTAAACAAGACAAGTGGATAAAGCAGCAAGAAGGTAATAGCTTGAGCTTTGAAAACAGCTTCTATTACAACGAACAAGAACCAACTTTCTTCATATGAGAAGACGCCAAAGCCCACCCACATCGGCATCCAGTCTCTCTTCTTCTTTCAACGGTGGAGCCGCTGCTGCGGGCGGCGGAGGTAATTCATCCGACAACACCAACACAACGGCGGCCACCATACCAACACCTGAGACTGCAGTTCCAAACAACAACAAAGAGGAATGGGCTACGGAGCTTCAACCAATCCCGAGTGAACTAGACTTTGTTCCAGAGCCTGGTGGCCCGCAGAGATGTAATCTCGGATTGGAAGATTGGGAGACTATGCCGTCTGAAGTAGCCGTGTCTCTCAGTCAAGACCACTCCCTTCTGCGTTGGATCGCTGGTGACGTGGTTGACCCTTCATTTGGTCTCAAACAGCTGCTTCAGAGTGGGAGTACTGGTCCACTTCTGGGTCTTAATTTAGAAGACAATGCAGGGTTGGGGGTTGTTGATCAGGGTCCAGGGTCTGACCCAATCGGTAGCCTTGTTTGTTCGGGTCCTGGTAATGTGATTTCAAGTGCCGCTCTTAATTTGGGTGGTTTTCCTGGTTCTGTTTTTGTGCCAAATGCTAACAATAATGGGAATGGAAAGATGGGTTCGGTAATGCCAAGTTGTTCTTCAGTTGAGGTGACTAACAATTGCAAGGTTCTTGGTGCGACTGTTGGGTTGAATACTAATATTCACAATCCAATGATTACTTCTCCGGCTAACAATTTTGGTCTTCCTGTTTCTTGCCCTATGCTTTATCAGCTGGAGCAGCCAGGTCAATATCATGAAAACCATGAAGAGAAACCTCAGATTTTGCACCCACATATTTTGATGGGTCAGCAACAGCATCACCAAAATCCAATTTTTTTCTTGCCATTACCTCAAGAACAGCACCTCCTTCAGGATTTAGCAAAGCGCCTCAATCCTGGTAACTTAGAACATTCTTCTCAGATCATGAAACTGTCGTTTTCTGATACGAGGTATGAGTTGTTTATGAGAAAACAGCAGCAACAGCATATGGGATTTCCCCAGGGAGTCCGGTATGTTCCTAAGCAGCACCTGCCGATGGTCGAAAAACAGAAAGTGCCGGGACCAGGAGAGGAGATGGCTCAACAACAGCAACAATATCAGTACCAGTTACACCAGCATCAACAAGCCACATTGTTCGACCTGCTTTACGAGGCTGCAGAGTTTATAGGAACTGGGAATTTTTCACACGCGCAATTGATATTGGCGCGGCTCAATCACCAGCTGTCCCCTGTGGGTATGCCCCTTCAAAGGGCCGCTTTCTACTTCAAGGAGGCTTTGCAATTACTTCTCCTCATGAGTAACCCGGTCTCTCCCCCGCCTCCTCGGAGCCCCACCCCTTTTGATGTTGTCTTCAAAATGGGAGCGTACAAGGTCTTCTCTGAAGTCTCTCCGCTTATCGAATTCGTCAATTTTACTTGCAATCAGGCTTTCTTTGAAGCTTTTGAAGATGCTGATCGGATTCACATTGTGGACTTTGATATTGGATTTGGTGCTCAATGGGCATCCTTTATTCAGGAGCTTCCCATGAGGAGAAGAGGAGCTCCGTCATTGAGAATTACTACCTTTGCCTCAGCTTCAACGCACCATCCTTTTGAGCTTGGGCTTATGCGTGAAAATCTTATGCAGTTTGCTAATGAAACTGGTTTAAGTTTTGAGCTTGAGGTGCTTAATTTTGATTCTTTAGATCAGACCCCTTATTCTTTGCCAATGTTTCGATCAAATGAAAATGAGGCAGTAGCTGTGAATTTCCCTGTTTGGTCTTCTTCGAATCAGCCCTCTGCATTGCCAAATCTTATGCGCTTTGTGAAGCATCTTTCGCCAAAAATTGTTGTCTGTTTAGATCAAGGGTGTGATAGAAATGATCTGCCATTCCCACAACATGTAATCCATGCATGTCAGTCATATATAAACCTATTAGAATCACTTGATGCCGTTAATGTGACATCTGATGCTGTGAACAAGATTGAGAGGTTCCTTCTTGTGCCAAGAATTGAAAGCACTGTGTTGGGGCGTCTCCATGCACCTGAGAAAACGCCCTTTTGGAAGACACTTTTTTCCTCAGTTGGTTTCATCCCTGTAACGTTCAGTAACTTCACTGAAACTCAGGCAGATTGTGTCGTAAAGAGGGCTCAAGTGAGGGGATTTAATGTTGAGAAGCGCGAGGCTTCACTTGTACTTTGCTGGCAGGAGAGGGATCTTATCTCAGCTTCAGCTTGGAGGTGCTGAGGAGCAGCATCGGACAGGCAGGGGAGGTTGGTCCTGAGAATGAATTAAGTCGATTGTTACTAAAATCTGAATCTATTTTGACTTAATATTTGTTAATTATTTTGATTGTGAGTCTTCTCTAATTGTTTGTCTAGTATAGATGCAATTCCTAGTAGAAAAAAACATCTGACTGCAAAAGTCTAGTAGGGGCTTTTTCTTCAGACTTATTGATACTGCTGCTTAGTATTATGGTTTCTTTTGTTTTTTTGGTGAGAAGCTGTTTCTTTTCTGGTTAAGGTTGAGACAATTGGTTGTATATTTGACAACAAATGACAGCTAAAATTGGAAATACAACTTACCAGAATTTAGTTTTATGTTTGAATCCTAATTCTTCTTTTCTACCATGTTGCTTATATTGCTCTTTAACATGAGACTTTTATGCCTTTCTGTTTGGTTGGAAGTGTTTCCCTGTTTACAACTGGTTCATCTGATAACAAATGATTAAAAATAGTATAGAGATATTCATAATTATAGTTATTTTTCTTGATGCTGTTGAGATTTAGTTGAAAAGGCGATTGGATGGAAGAAGTGCTAAAGCAAGCAAGGAATCATGATATATGCCCAAGGTGGGGTGCCTTTGGCCTTTAACGTATACCATACCACCTTATTGTTCAAATATTTATGTATAGAAAGATTTGTTTTGGGGACATAGTGATTCCTTGATAAGCGATGTCTATGCGAAAGTCTCCATGTTTCGCCATCAACAAGCCACCTCTTTGAAATTTTTAGGTCCGTAACAAGACATTCCATGTTAGATCAGCGCCAGAAACAGGTAAATATCTATTCAAGTTTTGTTTCACATCCCGTACATTTCTGCCCCTATCAAGAAAAATTATTTAAAGAAATGTTATTTATGGTATTGATTAAAGATTGGGTGTTGTTGTGAAATCTTTGTCTGGCTTAATGTGCATAATCTGTCATCCTAGAGTTTATTATTTAGATTGGTCTCTTCAGTCTACTAGGCTTAGTACATGTTATCATCCATTCTTATGGCCTGAAATCCATTTTGTCTTTGTTTTAAAATTGTCGTGTTGCCTTCAAGTTATATAGTATAAGTCTTCATTGGAGGCTCGCTATAGCATGCTGCCAATCCTTTGTTGGGCAAGTCATGATTTTTATCGGATGGTCTTTGGGTATCTGATCGATAATTATGGGATGTATCATTTAGTTTCTGTTATCATGCTTTATCAATTACTAATGGAGTAGTTCTGGCTAATCTGACCACAAGTCAATTAAATTAAGACGATCCATCTGTGCTCTTTCTTAGGCTTGATTTAACTGTCAATATACAACGCCTATATATATATATATATATATATATCTTGTTTTGGATCCCATTTCAATTTGTTAATTTAAGTCAACCATAATTGGTTTCATTAATGTGTAGTTATAATCTGCTTTAGATTGGGGAATTTGGAATAACAGACAATGGCATCCCTAGATTCTGTGCTTTGAATATTATTTGCAGAATCAGTATTACCAGAGCTGCCACTTTTGCTTAATTCTTATCCTAATCTTCATTTTGGTAAAAAAAAAAAAAGGGGGGGGGGGAAGGGAATCTTTCTCCAATTCCAAAAAAGTATTTGTTCTGTCAGATTCTGTGATTAAGAGGTAGTTAAATAGAGGTAAGTGCGTGAGCATTCGGGCTTTCGGGTTTGTTTAAGACCTCCAATGGAAGTTGGAACCTTTATCAGTTCAAGGCTTAAGGCATCACCGCTTAATACCTCAGAGTCTAGCATAATAAAGGGACATTAAGAAATGCTAATGCTAAGAAAGGTCCTTGGTTGCTTCCCCCACGTAACTTTCCCTGTGAGAAAGACACCATAATTAACAAGAAACAGACCTTCTGGATTTGGAGCAACCTTGGAAGACAATTGACACAAAAGACACCTAGGATTTAACAATATTTGCTCAAAGTCCGTTAAACAAAATCATGCTTGCCGGCATCTATCTACAAAATGATTAACATGCTTCTGCTGCTGAATACTTGTATATATTTTGTCGCGCTATGTCGTGAATATATGATAGATTTGGTTGCATGTATTTCACCAAACACGTAACGCGTCTTTCTCCTTTTCTAAATTATCTTCAATAAGTAATACAGTTTTATTCTAATTGTTTAGTGATAAGTATTTTACGTGTTGAGCTTTGGAATATTATTGGTATTAGAACTATATACAAATACTTTGTGTTTTCGAACATTGAATTCGGTATTCCACTTTTATTATTTGTTGGACATCTACTAATCTAAGTCACATGGGTTACGTTTGATTGCCTGATTACTTTTACTTATTTTCTCACCTTTTTTTTTTTTTTTCATTTAGGTGGCGTTTATTTAATTTAATATGTAAAATTCAATGTTCAGACTTAATTTTATTCATTTATTATTAAATATGTTAAAATATTAAATGCAAATATAATATGTATATTAAACTTAAAGGTGTTAATTATATTATTTTCGGGTTTCTTAAATATATTTTATGGGTAGTTTTGTATCTTATCAAAATTTTTAGGTATAAGCAATGTTTTATATATAGTGTAAGAAGATAAAAATATGGTATTATAAATATTAAAATTCATCAGAACCTGCCGAGTATGGACGCGACAAAAGATTAATCACAGCCTATAATCGTTGCCCTTTTGTTTCCCCTAAATATTAAAATAAACAATTTAAAACGTCGGTTTCAAGGGAAACGAACTCCGATAAGAATCCTTGCAAACAGCATTGATTATCGACAGAGATTTAAAAATCACAACTCCGAACAATTAAGGAGGTGAATTTTATATTAGCCCTACTTTTATTTTATTATTATATATCATTAAATAAATATGCTGTCCATGAATTTTGTAGTTCTACTATGTTCTCTAGTTGTTCTAATCTTTTATTATTATTATTATTTTTATTTTTATTATTATTATTATTATTATTTGAATGAAACATTGTATGTTTGTGTAAGAGATTAAAGAAAAACAAATTACTAGTTATAAAGCATAATGCTATTTTAATTGTAAGGCCTGGCTGGACCTGCGGGAGTCTCCAAGCCCAATCCAAGTGTGAAAGATTAAGAACAAAAATGACGGCTTGCTGTAAGCCATTTAAAATGGTTTATGTCAGGTGCTTGGGTGCGGAAGTGGTTCAGCCCAGCTGTACTTGGCTTGACTTTTACATATATATATCTATATATATATATATATATATAAAACTTGGCTTCATCCAAGAAAATAAAAAAAGATCAATGTGCTTACTTTTTATATATTTTATTATTTAGATATTTGTGTTTATTATAAATTTTGATTGGAGTGTAATTTTTTAAATATATAAAATATTTTTAAAAATATTATGTATATTCACATTGAATACATATTCGTATCAATCAGTATATAAATACATGAGATATTTCATTTATTTATATCTTTTATTTGAGTATATCCTTTTATAGAAGGGCTCAATTTGCATTTACACCTATCTAAAGTTGAAGTTGGGACATAAATTTTTATAGTTTAAAATCGGCTCAAATTACCCTTCATTAATGAAACAGCTTTGATTTAAATTTAACTATAGATACAATTGTAAATTCTATGACCGCCGCACTTGGTCGGCGTTTGGGTTATCCCTTATTAGGCGCTGAAAAGAACATGTGCAAACTAAGAAGTTAGAAGCAATAATCCAGTGGCCCTGCATCACTTTTTGGAAGAGTAATGTGAGAAATCTCCACAGATATATTTCTGATCAACAACCCGAAGCTGTTTTGATATCTCTAATCTTATGCCATATCAATTTTATATTATTTCGGTTCTGGGCAGCAGAAGAGAACAAGCCCTCTTCTTATACCAAAACCGAAAGGAAACTGATACAACAAGCTCTCTTCATCACTTCTTTTCTTTTTTTTTTTTTTTTTTTCCTTATACAAGCGCAGAATATACATACAGCTTACTGTCAATGGATGTTAACTTTTAGTGAATTTCTCTTTGTGGCTTCTCTCCTTTAGTTCATTCAGGCATGTTTCCATAAAATATTAGCTTAATTTAATCTTTGCTTAATGTGATCTACCCACCAAATTTTAATTAAATTCAGTGTCTGACCTAGACTTTCTTTTGTTAATAGTGGTCCCATTGAACTCTTCCGTCCACTAACTATCGAAATTTTGAGACGACAAAATGGAATTTCTTTTCTTGCACTCAACTTTCGAGCATTGGATAGCCATTTGTATAAAGATAGATTTCGAGGGTCGCTCTCAAAATTTGTCATGATGTTTTAGTTGAAAATTGACATTTTGACAGCAAGGTAGGGTAAGGAGAAGCAAAGGTCAGGCAAAGAAAATGAAATTTTGGAACGATAAGAGAGGATCGGCCACGGGAGAAAATAACTATTGTAGATAGGAACAAAACTGTCCCTAACTATCTATAATACTTTTACAATAACAAAACGATAGTCATATCCATGAAAAAGACTCAGATCGAGAAGACAAATTAAAAAAATGCGTGGTTGACCTTAATGAGATGATGAACATAACAAATTGTGAATAACATGACCAGGGAAGTATAGATAAAAGAAGAGAAGAACACCACTATGATTTGTTTGTCCATGTAAGAGTTTTTCGTGGAACTAAATCTCCACTGAGCTGTATGGTTCAAATAAAAAGAAAGTCGATCCCGCATTGGATTGGGACACATTATAGACGTATATATATACATATTATATTTTATTTGGAGCGACTAAGGGTGCAGCACAAGCGGACAAAAAAAAGAGAAAGAGCAAAAGAGATGGGACTGTTTGGGTCCCCAACCGTTTGGCTTTTTGACATGAAATCAATGCTTACATTTTGTTTTTCCTTTTTGGCATAAAATAAAATCAAGTAATGTCTTTTTTCACGCTCACTAAAATATTGGTTCTTCTTGGGAAAAGAAAGGTTCTAATTTCCTTTCAAATTGATCAGAACTCTTTCGATTACCTCTATCATCTCCATTCGATCAGAGCTGGTACAGTAAAAAAGAAAGCAATGGCCTAAAACTAGGGTGCTGTCAGAAATGTGTAGAACTGGCATGTTTCAAAACACTACTGGGAATGTATGGCGCCTTTAAAAACAAATAGAAGAGAAAGATGAAATTACATCGTATAATAATTTTTGCATATATATCATATTTATATATATTTTTTATAATCATGTTTAATATATTATATATTTATATAAATTTTTTAATACGGTTAGTTACGAGTATAAATTTTGTGATGGGAAAAAAATGACTCAAATTTGTATTCTAAAAGTCAATAAATATATATGCAAGTATGCATGGATAAAGTGCAGTATTGTTTTATATGAGCAACTGGTATAATTAATGTCCAGAAATTTTGAGCCGCTCTAACAAATGTACTGAAAAAATATGCGCGTTTATTTGACTTATAGATTTTATTAAAATGATTTTGGCAAGAGCATCCTCATCAAGTCTTCATTCTTGCGTGGAAAGGGTGAGGAAGTGGTTTGCTAAGCTTCAGTCAACTTGTATTGTTTGATTCTTTGGAATGTGGAAATAGTATTGGAGTCAACCTAGTTTCGCCAATAATATAGGATAATATAAAGAATGGAAATATGGATGGAAAGTAGAGGCAAGCAATAAGACAATTGTGTCATTATACTGTGGTCTGTTCTAGGACTCAAAAATTCAATGGCAACCTAAATATTCTGGCTCTCTCTCTTTGGTAGAGTGACTATATATGCATTGTAATTTAAAAAAAACCCATTTCTTTACAAGGGGTCTTGGGTGGTATAGTGGCCATTGGCATGGACCTATATATAGCCAGAACCAAACCTTGCTTTCACAAAATGAAGATACCTTGCTTTCCCATGCGATCCCTTGTGCATACATGTATGCCCGACAACAGGAGAGAAATGGGCGTGTTTTGCATGGGGATCGAATTAAAACTTTGAGTCTAGATCAACAACCGGCAAAAAGGTGATAAAAGGAAGATCTTGAATAGAGAAAAAGAAAAAGAACCCATTTGGCTTCATGGTGAAAAAAAAAAAAAGGAAGACATTGTGGCTAATTGAATTATCAAAGAAACTCTAACTACAACCTAAACCAGCTGGAATGTCGCTTTATGATCAGTCAATTTATTCAAATCTGATTAATCTCCTACTATATATTAATTTGATTATGGGGAAGATTGTTTCCCTCAAAATGAAGCATGGTAAAGGCGATCGACAAATGAATTTAGAACTTGTCCAATAAAGATGGAATCTTTTCGGATTTTACCCCTTAATTTTCTTACCAAAAATAAAAAAGATAGAACCCTTATATAGAGCATATCTTTAAATCTTAAATGTAGGCTAGCAACCCTCTTAGAAGATTAGTATTTTTTTTAACCTCATTGGAACATTAACTTAAATAATACCCCATGCAAAATGATACGATCACCTTCCTTTTTTTTTTTTTTAATAAAATTTCCCATTAAACCTGCAGCCAGCCTAATTGCCCTTTGCCTATATATTGTCATCTTGTCATAAAATGTAACATATTCTTGTAATCTACCAGCTATTATCATCCATACGCGTGGCATGATTTTGATTAGAATCTGTCAATTAAAACTGAAAAGGATCCCCAGGGCCAAGGCAGCAGTCGCCATCATCACTGACTTCATCATACATACTCGTAGTATTTTAATTTTTACGGCTAACCTTTTTTTCTTATAAAAAAAAAAAAGAAAAGATAAATGGAAGAAGGAAAATTGCCCAATTTCCTTTCCTGTTCACACTGACATATGTATGGATCTATAAAAAAGTAAAAACGCTAATCAAATCACGCCAAGACAAATGTGTTGATGCAAATGGGCTGGACCACTTCCGCACCCAAACAACATGACGTAAGCCATTTTAAACGGCTCACAGCTAGCCGTCATTTTAGTTGTTAATCTTTTACACTTGGATTGGACCTGCAGACACTCCAGCTCCAGGCAGGCCTTGCATTGAAAATAGAATTGTGCTTTAATTAATAATTACCACAATAATTAGTAATTTTTTCTTTAATCTCTTACACAAACATACAATGTTTCATTCAAATAAAAATTAAAAAATAGATGTTGCTTTTACTATTATTATAAAATAATAGACCATGTAGAAAACTTAGTAGAACTACAAAATCCATGGACAGTACATATGGTTACCGAAATATAATAAAATAAAATAAAATAAAAGTAGGGGCTAATATAAAATCCAGCTTCTTAATTATTGGGAGCTATAATTCTTAAATCTGTGTCGATAATCCAGGCTGTTTTGCAAGGATTTTTATAGGAGTTCGTTTTCAATGAAACCGAAGTCTGTAATATTTTAATTTTTAGGGGAAAAAATGGGCAACGATTATATTATAAGATCTGATTAATCTTTGTCGCGTTAATACGCGGGATGGTCTGATGAATTTAATATTTATAATAACATATTTTTATCTACACAAACTATATATATATAATATTACTTACACCCGAAAATTTTGACGAGATACAAAAAATTAGAAAACAATAAAATTAATCCGATGAATTTAATACGTCATATTCATGCTTAAAACTTTTTAACATATTTAATAATTACTATTGCATTTATATTTATATTGCCGATAAAAATTAAAAGATAATACAACATAAATATTCGAATTGACCACATACATATATTAATTATCAAGTCTATATTATTAGTGCATTTACATATTAAATTAGATTAAACTAGACGCCTTCAAGAGGGGAAAAAAGGGGAGAGAAAATAAAGTAATCAAGCAATCAAACATTACCCATGTGATTTAGATTAGTATATTTCCAATAACCAATTAAAAAAAGGGGGGGGGGGTACCGAATTCAGTGCACTGAAATACAAGCATTTGCATATACTAATGCCAACAATATTGTAAAGCTCAAAACCTAAAATAATTATCACCAAACAAATACAATAAAACTATAGTACTTATTAAAGATAATTTAGAAGAAGGGGAATGACGCCTTACGTGTTTGGTGAAATACATGCTACCAAATATATGAGACATTTCTTGACAAGGCACGACAAATACAAAGTACTCAGCAGCACAGGCATGTTAATTATTTTGCAGGTAGCAGTTGGCAAGCATGATCGTTTTAGAGACTTCTGAGCAAATATAGCTAATCTTAGGTGTCTTTTGTGTTTATTTTCTTCCAAGGTTGCACCAAATCAAAAGGTTGTTTCTTGTTAATTATTGTGAGTTTCTTAGCACTAGCAGAGGCACTCCCAGGGAAATTACGTAGGGGAAGCAACCAAGGACCTTTCATGACTTTAAGACGCTTGGGAAGCACCGAAGTTTCATGCAAAACCACATTTTACCTTTGCATTTCTTAATGTAATAGACTCTTTAGGGTATTAAGAGGTCATATCTTAACTGATAGAAGGTTCCAACTTCCATTGGAGGTCTAAGACTAACCTGAACGCCCAAATGTTCACGCTCTTATCTTACCTGTATTTAAGCTCTTTAATCAAGCAAAGAATCTGACTAAGTGCATACCTTTTAAGAATTGGAGAAAGAACACTTTTTTACCAAAATGAAGATTAGGATAAGATTTAAGCAAAAGTGGCAGGTCTAATAATAATGATTCTGCAAATAATATTCAAACCACAGAATATAGGGATGCCATTGTCTGAGATTCCAAATTCCCCAATCTAACTCAGATTATAACTACACATTAATGAAACCAATTATGGTTGACTTAAATTAACTAATTGAAATGGGATCCAAAACGAGATATAGGCATTGTATATTGGCAGTTCAATCAAGCCTAAGAAAGAGCACAGATCACCTTAATTTAATTGACTTGTGGTCAGAATGGCCAGAACTACTCCATTAGTCAGTGATAAAGCAGGATAACAGAAACTAAATGCAACACCTCATAATTATCGACCAGATACCGAAAGACCATCTGATAAAAATCATGATTTGCCCAACAAAGGATTGTGAACAAAATGGATTGCAGGCCATCGTGAACCTCTTGTGAAGACCTACACCAAATAACTTGAAGGAAACATGAGAATTTTAAAACAAAAACAAAATCGATTTCAGGCCATAAGAATGGATGATAACCTGCACTGAGCCTAGTAGAGTGAAGTGAGGAATCTAAATAATAAACTCTAGAATGACAGATTACGCACATTAAGCTGGACAGAGATTTCAAAACGTCACCCAATGTTTAATCATTACCATAAATAACATTTCGTTGTTATTTTTCTTGATAGGGGTGGAAAGGTGCTGGAAGCAAAATGAAACTTTAATGAATATTTACCAGTTTCTGGCTGTAATCTAATATAGAACATCTAGTTACACACCTAAGAATTTCGAAGAGGTGGTTTGTCGATGGTGAAACAAAGAGACTTTTACATAGACATTGCTTAATCAAGGAATCACTATCTCCCCACAATAAATCTTTCTATAAATAAATATTTGAACAACGAGGTGGTATGGTATAAGTTAAAGGGCACCCCCACCTTGGACATATTTTCCTGATTACTTGCTTGCTTTAGCACTTCTTCCATCTCATCACCTTTTGAACTAAATCTCAACATCATCAAGAAAAATAACTACTCTAATTATGTACATCTCTCTACTATTTTTAATCATATGTTATCAGATGAATCAATTTTAAACCGGCAATAGCTCCAACCAAACAAAAAGGCATAGAAGTATCATGTTAAAAAGAAATATATGCAACACGATAGAAAAGAAGAACTAGGATTCAAACATAAAATTAAATTCTGGTAAGTTGTATTTCCAATTTTAGATCTCATTTGTTGTCAAATCTACAACAAATTGTCACCACCTTAACCAGAAAAGAAACAGCTTCTCACCAAAAAAACAAAAGAAACCAGAATACCAAGCAGCAATATCAATACGTCCGACGAAAAAGCCCCTACTAGACTTTCGCAGTCGGATGTTTTTTCCTACTAGGAATTGCATCTATATTAGACAACCAAGTAGAGAAGACTCACATTCAAGATAATTAACAAATATTAAGTCATAAAAGATTCAGATTTTAGTAATAATCGACTTAATTCATTCTTCAGGATAGAGTTGATAGATTGTGAGTTACTGAAAAACCAACCTCCCCTGCCCGTCCAATGCTGCTCCTCAGCACCTCCAAGCTGAAGCTGAGATAAGATCCCTCTGCTGCCAGCAAAGTACAAGTGAAGCCTCGCGCTTCTCAACATTAAATCCCCTCACTTGAGCCCTCGTTACGACACAATCTGCCTGAGTTTCGGTGAAGTTACTGAACGTTACAGGGGTGAAACCTGCTGAGGAAAAAAGTGTCTTCCAAAGAGGCATTTTCTCAGGTGCATGGAGACGCCCCAACACAGTGCTTTCAATTCTTGGCACAAGAAGGAACCTCTCGATCTTGTTCACAGCATCAGATGTCACATTAACAGCATCAAGTGATTCTAATAGGTTTGTATATGACTGACATGCATGGATTACATGTTGTGGGAATGGCAGATCATTTCTATCGCACCCTTGATCTAAACAGACAACAATTTTTGGCGAAAGCTGCTTCACAAAGCTCATAAGATTCGGCAAGGCAGAGGGGTGATTCAAAAAAGACCAAACAGGGAAATTCACAGCTACTGCCTCATTTTCATTTGATCGAAACATTGGCAAAGAATAAGGGGTCTGATCTAAAGGATCAAAATTAAGCACCTCAAGCTCAAAACTTACACCAGTTTCATTAGCAAATTGCATAAGATTTTCACGCATAAGCCCAAGCTCAAAAGGATGGTGCGTTGAAGGTGAGGCAAAGGTAGTAATTTTCAATGAAGGAGCTCCTCTACTCCTCATGGGAAGCTCCTGAATAAAGGAAGCCCATTGAGCACCAAATCCAATATCAAAGTCCACAATGTGAATCCGATCAGCATCATCAAGAGCTTCAAGGAGAGCCTGATTGCAAGTAAAATTGACGAATTGGATAAGCGGAGAGACTTCAGAGAAGACCTTGTAAGCTACCATTTTGAAGATAACATCAAAAGGGGTGGGGCTCCTAGGAGGCGGGGGAGAGACTGGGTTATTCATGAGGAGAAGTAATTGCAAAGCCTCCTTGAAGTAGAAAGCAGCCCTTTGAAGGGGCATACCCACAGGGGACAGCTGGTGATTGAGCCGCGCCAATATCAATTGCGCGTGTGAAAAATTCCCAGTTCCTACCAACTCTGCCGCCTCGTAAAGCAGGTCGAACAATGTGGATTGTTGATTCTGGTGTAACTGGTACTGATGTTGTTGTGGTTGTTGAGCCGTCTCCTCTCCTGGTCCCAGCACTTCCTGTTTTTCGACCATCAGCGGGTGCCGCTCAGGAACATACCGGACTCCCTGAGAAAATCCCATATGCTGTTGCCGCTGCTTTCTCTTAAACAGCTCATGTCCCGCATCAGAAAACGGGAGTTTCGGGATCTGATAAGAATGTCCTAAGTTACCAGGATTGAGGCGCTTTGTTAAAGGATGAAGGAGGTGCTGTTCTTGAGGTAATGGCAAGAAAAATTTTCGATTTTCGTGATGCTGTTGCTGACCTATCAAAATATGTGGATGCAAAATCTGAGGTTTCTCTTCATGGTTTTCAAGACACCGACCTTGCTGCTGTAGCTGATAAAGCATAGGCAAAGAAACAGGAAGACCCATATTGTTAGCCGGAGAAGAAATCATTGGATTTTCAATATTAGTATTCGACCCAGCAGTAGCACCAAGAACCTTGCGATTGTTAACCACCTCAACTGAAGAACAACTTGGCATGAGTGAACCCATCTTTCCATTCCCATTATTGTTGGCATTTGGCACATACCCAGAACCAGGAAACCCACCCAAATTAAGAGCAGCACTTGAAATCACATTTCCAGGACTAGAACAAACAAGGCTACCAATTTGGTCAGACCCTGGACCCTCATCAACAACCCCCAACCCTGCATTGCTTTCAAAATCAAGACCCTGTTTAGGACCAATACTCCCACTTTGAAGCAGCTGTTTGAGACCAAAAGAAGGGTCATCCACGTCACCAGCGATCCAACGCAGAAGCGAGTGGTCTTGACTCAGAGACACGGCTGACTCAGACATCATAGTTTCCCAATCTTCCAATCCGAGATTACATCTTTGGGGGCCACCAGGCCCTGGAACAAGGTCAAGTTCACTCGGGATTGGTTGAAGCTCCGTGGCCCATTCTTCTTTGTTGTTGTTTGGAACTGTAGTCTCGGGTGTTGTTATGGTGGCCGCCGTGGTGTTGTTGTTATCGATGGAATTACATCCGCCGCCAGCACCAGCGATTCCGCCGTTGAAAGACGAAGAGAAATTGGATGCAGATGTAGGTGGGCTTTGGCTTCTTCTCATATGAAGAACAGAAGTTGGTTCTTGTCCGCTGTTGTAGTAGAAGCTGTTTTCAAAGCTAAAGCTATTAACTTCTTGCTGCTTTATCCACTTGTCTTGTTGACAAATCGAAGCAAAACCCGCGAGTTCCACCGCCCCTTTAGCCTGTAACTGAAAGTGCATTTGTATTGTATACAAACGAGAAGACAAAGAAGCTGTTTTTTCACTTTCTTTCTCTTTGGAGGATCAGAGATAAGACAATAATTTTATCATCGGCAAAGGAAAAAATCTTTCTTTGCATGCCATGAAATCAATCTCCCAACTTTGATATATATATATATATATATATATATATATATATAATTTCACAAAAATATCTCCTTTCGTTATCCTTCACCCTGTTCTTTCTCTCTCTTCAGCTCCATAGTCTAGCAACAACTCCACTTTTTCAGTTCCATTTCCCTGCTCCAAAAACAAAAAAAAATTATCCCTCTACCTGGGTGGAGCTTATGGCCTTATAGCTGATTTTGTTTGTTGCTGCTAAATATGTAATTTCACTTTTTTTTTCCTTTTCGTTTGTCTTTGATTCTTCTTCTTCTTCTTCTTCTTCTTCTTCTTCTTCTAGCCTTACGTCGTGGAAGCAGTACTCTGCACTCTTCGCCGTTCTACCAGGGATGCGTGCATCGTAAAAAATGTAATAAAGTGCCCTCCCTCTCCATTTCTCTCTCTGCAGTGCCCGTCTCACTCTCTGTCAATATATTTTTCTTTTTTACCCTTTGTTTTTTTCCTATGCACTCTATTTCTTTGTTAGTCTCAACCTTATCAGATTTGAGTTTTATTTAAAATATGTAATTTAAATTTATTTTAAAATTAAAATCGTTTCAATTCACTTAATTTGATTTAAATAAGATAATTATTTAATAAAATTACATTTACTTTACTTTAAATTTGATATTTTATATTTGAGTTCAAATTTTAATTAAATTTTTTAAGATTAATTAAAAATATTAAATACATATCTAAAATAAAAAATAATTAATTTACAATTTATCTAATAAAAATAAATTTTTTACGCATTATATTCAAAATCAATTATTTATATTTAAATTTAAATTAATTTTTTATATTTATTAAAAATATTAAAAATATATATTAAAAATAAAAACTGTTTATAAATTATTTTACTCAAATATTAAAATTTTATTTGAATTTTGTTTTCCCCTTAATTTATAAGATATATAGTCCTTCAAACCCACCCCTCCACCCCCACCCCAAAAAAAAAAAAACGGAAATTACTACCCTTCGTCTAAGGAAAAAGGGTAAGTGGTACTTGGCAAATTGCGTATCTTGAGCTTCTGGGGCACTCTCCCGTTGTAATTACACTACAGCCCCCCTCTTTTTCATTATTATTCTTTTTTTTTATGAATTTACATTTATTATTCTGAATAGAAAATATGGGTAGCTTTTTGCTCTTCGGCAGAGACATTTGAGGTAAACTTCAATGGTCACGTTTCTTTAGTTTATTTTATAGATCATCCGAGTAATTTTATTTTTTTGGTAGTGGATCAAGAATATTTGATTTGATTAATGACCCAGATGTATAGGGCTTTGATAAACTTCTTTTACCCAAAAAAAAAAAAATTATATAGGCTAGCTTTGTTTACTAGTGTTAATTCACTTCCTAATTTCTGAAGTGAGAAAAGGAGCGAAAATGAAATATTCAGGAGTGGCGGGAACAACTCTATAATGGACCTTTCAGACTGCAATGTGAGGCGCTGAAGGCAAGGCGCCCAAATCAATGAAATATTTACATTTTACCCCCTTTTTTTATCTGGACTAGACTGTTACCACCACCCCCCCGGCCCGCCCAACAAAGCAAACAGAGCATAAAAAAGGTAATGTTCTGACTGACCCCGGAGTGACCACAATCTGTTCTCTTTGTTAGTGCTTACCAAAAGGGTCATTTATCCATGTTGCCCCTATTTATTTATTTTTTTCTGGGCCTGGGTCGTTTGCTTACCTCTCTGCAACTTCAAGCTTACCTGCTGAACAGTAGTAGCGTTGATGTCATCTACCGATTTGACGACTGGAGGGTTGGGATATGCTAAAACTCCAATTTAGTACTCACATTTTAAAGGGATAATCGGATTTTTAAGTTCGTAGGTATTGTAAGAGTAATAGACGGAAGCAAATAGAGAATGAATTGAATATGATGATTTAAGATTTTGAATATATCTCGTACCTTTTATATTTGGAGCGTGGATGACGATTTAATAATTCATTGTCCTTGACAACTCGTAGGTCCAATTTAATTTCGACAAGTGTTTGATTATTGATTCCTTTTATGTTCAGCCTGGTGGACTTTTTAAGTCCAGAAGAAAATTGGATAAATAACAAATGAATAAAGCTTGACAAGATTATAAAGTGACCGACCTCATGTCTGAAATCAATGAGAGTTGGCAAAATTCATTATGGTTTTTAGTATATTTCGTATCTTTTTATATTTTGCAACGTCGGATGCAATGAGATTAGAGATTGTACTTATGATAATGGGCTCATGACAAGTGTTGACTATTCTTTTGAGCAATGTGCTGATCCTTTGATGTTAAGATTCGCAGGCTTAAATTCTACATTTGGCCTCCAGCTTGAAGAATATTGGATATAGCAATTGCCCCAGACCTAAGAGGGTTATAAAATGACGACAACATGTCTGAAAGTTCGTGAGTGTTGGTAGAATTTAGTGTGGACGTCGGTTAAGAGCACCTTCATATAGTGTTTCAGTAATACTCGGTGGATTAATTGCATATTTAAAGAAGATATTTTATACTTTTTAATTATGATTCGATTAAATTGTAACATCCATCCTCAATCCCACTTACTTTAAGATGTAATTTTGAGAGTTGGCAGTGTTGGAGGCAAGGCATTGCTGTAAAAGAGAAGTTCCTTTGTCCTTACTCTCAAAACTAGCAGGCATTAAAAGAAAGATAACTAATTTTTTGCGGAGGGGAGGGGACATGTATCATGTATACATCTTTGCATGAATTGTGTACGTAGGAAAAACATGAGTTTGGATATAATATATGTCAGAGTGAATAAGAAGTTTTTATATTTTTATCTCCACTCTTTACTCTTCAGCGCTAGTTCCATGCTAATGCCTAAACAAAACCTCTCCTTCCATTTTTATTATGAACTGGAAAGTGACACTTTTCTACTCCTCTTTGCCCCACACCACCATAATATTGGTAATTTCTTCCCGTTGCCTTTTAGGATAGTTAGATATGAAGACATGGCTTTACCATTCTCTTCTCTCTCATTAAGGCCACAAATTGCAGGATCCAGTCCCACACTTTGCCCCGTTTTCCATTTCAAATATAAATTAAGATGTTTAAAGTTGAGTACCAGTTCCCATTGAAGATTTTATCTTTCATCGAAAAGCGACTACAAATAACAGCAACTTCAATGAAAAAAATTGATGGAAATGGAACAAACAAAAAGATGATCACGAAAATTGCTATAAAGCAATGATTGCGTCTTCTGCTTCGCTTGGCTAGCTGGGGGCAGCGGCAATGTTTTTACTGACGTTCACCTTAAATGCAACATAGAATTTGTTTTCTAGCCGATCCCCCATTTTCCTTTGCTGCTTTTTCCACTATTATAAGAACAGTTTTGTTTAAAACAAATTCGATCTTTCAAAGATGAAAAAAAAAATGATTTGGTTTTGGTTAGATATAAAGTACAAGATTCCCTTCACCTAAAATCAAATGAAATTCATGTTGAAGTTATGAATCTACCAAGGACTAAAATTGAATCTTTTTTATATAAAGAATTAATTCATCAGCTAACAAATAAGCAAAGGCAGCTTTTGCTTGTACGCTTGTAGCATTAAATCTTGGGTATCACAGCTTTAACAAATAGATTCAATCATCATATGGGATAGAAGCAGGACCATAACAAAGCAGCTTTTGCTTAAGTAGATTGCGGGTATGGAGTTTTCACATCATATATCAGTCAACTTTCAATATCTTTTCAACACTATAATAGGTATGCATTAATTATTTTGAATTTTTCATTGGAAATGCTTAAAATCCATGTTACCCATCTTTAATGAGCTTTCAAACTGTAAAGCTATAGACTTTTTGTTATAGTAATATTAATTCATGCAACTTTTGTCATCCTTTAACCATTTTGATAATGATATGTCAGTACTGACTTTAGCCTAAATAACCATATCTTCTTCCACCCCAAATTAATTAATTAACCCACCCTTTAATTGATTAACCAATTACTATTACCATATAAAGCTAACAGTGACTACATTTGTGCCAAGAAAAACCTAATTAATTAACCAATTATTGCTTATGACTAAAAAGTGTCTGATGGCTTTAGTAAATAATAAGGCATGATGAGTTAGGTGTCTGTCGGGGGATGGCCACAAGAAAAAAGCATGGAAAATTCAAGTCATTAGATTAGCATCATTAGGTTAATTAAAACTCTTAAATAAAAGTGGTAACCAAAGGAGGAGACAAGCTTTGCATTCTTTTGCTTGTTGGTTTGATCTAAATTTGCCGCTGGCCCATTGCATTCTTAACATTTCGTTCTTCCCCTTGCTACATTGTGGCTGCCGCATATCTGTTCCCTCCGAAATGAATTAGCACGTTTTTCTTGTAGCATGTTTCTCTAACAACAAAAAAAAGTACTGAAAAATGATTAGTTTGGGTCAAGGAAAATAATTAAAGATGATGAGGACACTGGAAACGAATCCTTCCGAGTCCTAAATCGATCCTTGAGTTGCAAAGGTTTTTGTGCATAATTTTTATGGTAAATAGTTAAAAAATTTTAATTAATTTATTTTAAAGTATTTATATCTCTAAATTTACTTGAATAGAGGTACAAAAGTATACTTTTCTAAATATATAAAAAGTTAAAAATTTTAAAAATATCTATCCATGTCAATATATTCGTTTGTAATATTCACTACAAATCTAGATAATATACTTTATGATTTTTTATCATTAGTTTCTCTGTTTTTATTATCTTGTTGGAAACTTCGAAAATTTTGCAATGGTAGTCTCTGTTTTTATTATCTTGTTGGAAACTTCGAAAATTTTGCAATGGTAGACAATACTCATTGCGATGAAGATGGACTAGAGTAGTAGACATCAACCCATGGCATGCAGTCAAATGAATCTTTAGCAAGCAATTTGCAATGACTCAAGAAGATTTGGACATTACCAGATGAATGGATATATATTGCTTAATATATTTATTTGTGTTACGTTAATGTCGAACCATCCCTGCTTTTTATACCAATTGTTTTGTCTTGGAAATATGGAATAATTCAATTACCTATTTATTTCCACGAATTGATGGTCTGCATCTGCAACCATCATTTCATTCTTTAATGCAATATCTCCGAAGCTAACTCGACTGTTTGACAATTTGTATATGTTATCCGTAAAAGGATCAAACTGAGTGCAGAAAAAGCAATATTGATATTTGTGGACAGTGCCCACCACCAACCAGTAATGCTTTTGCAAATTATATAGATCCTTCCAGCGTCGATACTTTATACCCTCCGCAAGCTGATTCAAAAAGGGATTAACTCTTTTCTTGATTTTGCAGGTGCCATTATGCCTGCCATACGCGAGGAGGAGGATGAAGATGGATTTGGCCTTGGTTACGATTTTCGGCCTTAGGCATTGTGGTTCAACATCATTTGATCTTGGTTTAGCACTTCTAAAGCAGCCAACGAAAGAGCTTGCTGCCAGTTTTGCTCTTAAATTGGGCTCGCAAATTGGTTATTGATCATTTGCTCCGTCTATCTTATTCAATCCTCCTGTGATGGTAAAAATCTTTGCTTATTCCCTCTCTCAGCAGGAGGAAGGAGAGAAGCCATAAATCTTTAACACAGGAAATGGACAAGTTAAAAACATGACATGAAAAATACTAACTTGAGCATGATATTAGAGAGAAAAATAAAACCAATTTCATTGACACAAATTCTTCATATCAATAGCGGGTATTGCAGGATTGTTCATAGCCCCACCTGCTATGCACTACTCAAAGTCGAAAGTCATTTTAATTATGGCAGAACCTGTCCTAGATAGGGATAGATCAAGTTCTGCACGACAGACCACTTAAAGGCTTAAGCTACATGCTTTTTTTTTTCTGGCAACCTTCTCTGTGGAAAGTATAAGTAGAAGAGTACTTTGGGAAGTTTTTATTTTGAAGTGGAAGGGAAGTGCTTTTCTCATCAATAAGCCCCATAGGAGTGAGGGATTTTGGTTGGAGCAAAATATAGATGATGTCATGAGGGACATGAACCAGCTTTTGGCTCTCCTAATGTTACAATCACGTTAGCCAAAGCAATGTTGAATGGGTTGCCTCCCATCCAACCCTACTTGCCCATGATCTTTTCATCCACGGTACCCTATTTTTAAACCATCTTTCTTCCTTGTTTTGCTTTACCAGCTCTGGTTGAATAGAGATGGTAGAGGTAATCGAAAGAGTTCTAACCAAATTGAAAGGAAATTAGAACTTTTATTTCCATGATCAGTAGCTGTGGGAACCAGTATTTTTAGTGAGCGTGAAAAACAAAAGTAAGCATTCATTTCATGCCAAAAAGCCATTAAAAGGGTAGGGACCCTAACACACCCCATCACTCTTTTTTTTTTTTTTTGTCAGTTTGTGCTGAACTTTCATTTTCTCTCATAATATGTGTCCCAATCCCATGCTGGACCACCTTTTTTTTTTTTGAACCAAACGGCTAAGTGGAAGTTTAGTTCCACTCTTACATTGAAAACTAAATCATGGTGTTCTTCTTCTCTTCTTTTATCTATATACTTCCCTTGTCCTGTTCTTCGCAATTTGCTGTACGTGTTCATCATGTCATTAAGGTCAACCATGCATTTTTTTTTTAATTTCTCGTCTCGATCGAAGTCTTTTCATGGATATGTCTTAACGTTCTGTTTTTGTAAAGGTGCTATAGTTGGCTTGGAACAGTTTCGTTCCCATCTACAACTATTATTTTCTCTCGTGGTCGATCCTCTCTTATCATTCCAAAATTTCAATTCCTTTGCCCACTCCTTTGCTTTTTCCTAACCCTACCCTGCCGTCAGGTCTCAACTGTCAACTAAAATGTCATGACAAAAATTTTAGAGCGACCCTTAAATGGCTATCCAATGCTTGAAAGTTGAGTGCAGGAAAAGAAATTCCATCTTTTCGTCTCAAATTTTCATTATTTAGTACAACTGACAAGAGTGTTTAATGCATGAATAAATCAAGTACAGGTCTTAAAACTGAATTTATAATTTGGTGGTTGGATCACAAACAAAGATTAAGCAAATATTTTATGGAAACATGCATGAATAAACTAAAGAAGACAAACCACAAAGAGAAATTCACCAAAAACTAAACATCCATTGACAGTGATCTATATCTTCTGGGATTGTAGCAGCAAAAAGGAAGTGCAAGGAGCTCTTTGTATCAGTTTCCTTTCGGTTTTGGGATAAGAAGAGGCTTTTGTTCTCTTCTGGTGCCCGCAAACGCACTAACATAAAATTAATATGACATTAGAGATATCAAAGCTTCTTTCGGTTTTTCATCAGTAATCTGTGGAGATTTCCCCTATTACTCTTCCAAAAAAGTGATGCAGGGCCACTGGATTATTGCTTCAACTTCTTTTATTTTCTTTTCAGCACCTAATAAAGGACAATCCAAACGCCGAGCAATTGAGGCAGTTACAGAACGACACGGATTGATAACCGTTAGTACGTAGGAAATTGAAAAATATGAGAAATTAACGAAAGTTTTAAGGTGTGTAGCAATGCAATTCTCTTTAAAGTTTTATTTGCTCCAACTATTAATAAAGCATGCAAAAGGGTTATCGGCATATAAATCTCGAAAATACAATGTAGCCCTATGATTGATTGCGTTTTGCATTGACGACATCAATTCACTATATACTAAGCAATGTGTGACAAAACTACTAAAATTTTATTTGTAATTTTTTATCTATATCTTTCAAATGAGAAGTGTTCTATTTATAGGCAAATAAATGTCTCTTCATCTAGACATAACTTTTCTAAATACATGTCCATTTGGATAGTCACACCACTTGGTAAATAACCAAGAGGCACCACTCTTTATAATTTAAGAAAAACAACTTTTGAAGACATGACCTTTGACATTATTTTGAAAATGTTCCAACAATTCCCCGTCATTTTCAAAATAAATCAAATTTTGATAATTTTGAAAAGCTATTGCATAAATAAAGGTATCTTACAATTGAACCTTCACTTAGTGAAAATATGTTAAAGTTAATCGAAATTGTATGGTAGACTATGCTTTGAACCAGCTATTCCATTTGGTTAACCGAATACACCTCACACAAAGATTTCAACACTAGTCAATGCATAGTATCT